>CAIGRS010304089.1:0-17827 GCA_903798395.1 Fraxinus floribunda
GAATGTTTCTTTATATGTTTCTTCTCTATATCCAACTCTCTCATGTCACATCCGTCAACATGTCCTATTATGGAAATGCATGTAATCCTTCAGAACTTCTAGAGTACTGTTTTGTAGTCTTTATGTAAGTTGACGTAGTGGCTGTTTTTTTTTTTTTTTTTTGCGCTAAAATAGGTGAGTGAAAAGATGCTACGTGATATAGAGTTCAAAACTCAAGTGATGTTAGATGACATGTTATCTGTTCTAAAAGTGTGGAGAAGATCTGCATCGCCATTCAAGGCCAGGTAGTTTTTCCTTCTATATATATTTGGTGTTTAACTTCCCTGAAAATGATATGGTGAATGCAGATATGATTTCTGTTTAAATTTTTTGCTATTCCTGAAAGGATGTTTTGAAAGCCCCTTTGGTTTAATGCATAGCAAGTTGCCTTTACTCAATGGATTTGTTACTATGTGGTTTTCCAGTTAAAAATATAGTTGAGATATGAATTTACATTTCTGCAACTAAAAATGAAAAACAATAAAGGATAGTTAAAAATGTAATTAAAACAGCATAACCCTTGACCTCAGGATGATTGAATTATTGTAGTTTAGGCAATTTAACCATAACTTCACCTGATTTTTGTGACGTAAGCTGAAGCACATGCCTGCATCTATTTACAAATTAGATAATGTTGAGAAGGTGATGAAGTATATAAAAAAAAGAGTTAAGAGAGCATTAGTTTTGTTACTCAACAAGTGGGAGCCTTATTAAACCCCCATTTACAATTATAATTCATTTTTTCTCTCTTCTTATTAACCACACATTCTCTAATAAAATAATATTACATGTAATCCCATAGCTTTCTTCTTTCTTACATTTTTCAAAAAAACACTATTCCAACCATTAAAAATTTGAAATAATGGGAGGCCAAACAGGGGGGCTAAGATGGTGCACTTTCAGTATATTTTTAAGATGGTGCAGTTTTAGAATTTTCTTTTGTGGGCCTCACGCGTTTAATATTATGTTATAATGTGATTAACGGCTTTCTCTGCTTCTTGTAAATTAAATCCTATAGACAATACTAAGCACTTATTTGGTCTCCATTATTTTCAAAATACATTTATCTCTCTTATTTTCAAACCATCATTTTTCAATAAAATAATATTACAAACAAATCCAAAACTTTTCCTTTTTTATCCACACATTATCCATCAAAATACTATTCCAAAATGCATTTTGAAGAAAAAATGGGGCTCAAATAGGTGCTAAATGTATTTACACCCTTCAGGCTGCCTTCCTAAATCCACTTTTCTTCTCTCTTTTTCGGAAGCTTTGTCCCTTTTATCAAAAACAGAGCGACGTAGAACTTATTTTTAATTTATATATATTGTGTTTATACTTACCATCCCTAGCTTTAATCAGATATTGATATTTGGTTATCTTTGCCTTTTTTAAAGGACACTCTTGCTTTTAAATGTAATTTGAAGGTTTATTAATGTGAAAAACATAGTCAAATATTGAAAAAAAAAAAATCTGCTCTAAACCAAAATAGCATTCTTGATCAATCCACAAAAACCCAGATCTATATATTAGACTGAAGATTAACTCAAAAGCTTCATGAAAAAACTAGCTTCATTAGTGGGACTAAGGAATTCCCACGAGAAACCTTGTAGGTTTCTGAGATTTTGTTGCCCTTACACCTTCTATAATGTGAGCTGTTGGGAAGAAGAGGGAGGTAGTGGTACGTGTGCTCTTGTACACCATTTCTCGACGATATATTTGTGCAATTTTAGTTTCTATATATGGTGCTCTATTTTTGACATCTGGTATTGTTGTGTTTCTCTGAAACATGCATGTATGTGTAGCTATATTTATACACACCGTTGATGAAATCACATGTGCAAACATATCTCAATTTGTCCCTGGTCCAACTGAAGTACTTCTCTTTTGTTTTTTCGCAGCCTTGGACTCCACCAAACCAATAAAACTTAATCTAATTTGGAAATCATAAAGAGACATCAAAAGTTGTTTCAGTTGTCTAAAGGTCTGTTTGGCAAAAATATCATAATGGTTTTGACGTCTGAAGTCCCTTCTGGACATCTTAGCTTATATTTTTAGTTTAGACATCTATAATTCTTTAAGACTGTCGAAGCTCCTTTTGGATGTGTGAACAAATTCCAGCCACTTTTATTACAAAGCCCTTTCTCGATTTTATGAGACATTATTATTACTCTGTTCACAAGCAGTAAACTGAGAATTTCTTTTCTCACCCCCTTTGCTGAGATATAATCTAAAAATTAATCTTTAGACTTCCTAGGCTCAGGAGTGACTTCTATCATGTATAAATGATAACCCAAAAATGAACTTGATCGTAAACTAGCAGTGATTTATAATGCTATTAAATATAGGTATATATTCACACGGTAAATCTCAGCTTTTATACATTTTTTTAATGACTAGGTCAATTCGATGGCTTTTGAATTTTTCTCCTTTTGCAGCATATTACAAATGTCCAGATGGTATTCGAGGATTTGGAAGGAGATAGCTACTTCAAAGCTAAAAATCATTCAGGATTTATGTTCTGGTCCGTTCATATTTGTTCCTTGTTTATCCAGTTCTTCATCTGAGGATGCTGTACCTGGCGTATTTATGTCTGTTAAAGAAGTCCATTGGCATGATTCAATTGTTTCCATGAACCAAGCGGAGTTGTTCCATCCTAAATGTGATTCAGATGTGCCTCAATATCCCTTTTGCAAAGCATTATGCAATGTGTATCCAGACCTCCGTGACTTTTTTGTGAAAGAGTGTGGAGTGAATGAAAACCCTCCTCTCTGTAGCTACCTAGATATTTTGTTGCACTTGTCAACTATTATGTTACCATCACAGGCAGCTAAGGAAGTAAGTAACAAAAGCTTCATTAGATCCATTGGAAGTTTTAAACGCTTAAAAATTATATATCATGTATAGCTTTTATACTGCAGGTTTTCCAGGTATTTGTAAGGTGGGCTGATGGATTGCAATCTGGATCACTGTGTTCAGGGGATATTGAGTACTTAAAAGACAGTCTCCTAAGAAAGGAATATACGGTGCTTCCCACTGCTCAAGATAAATGGGTTTCTTTGCACCCTTCCTTTGGCCTTGTTTATTGGTGTGATGATGATACATTACAGAAGGAATTCAAAAATTGCAATGATATTGTCTTCCTTTACTTTGGTGAACTAACTGACGAGGAAAAACAGGTCTCTAAGGAAAGGATTTCAACTCTCATGCAAAGATTAGGAATTCCTGCTCTATCAAAGGTTCTCTCTCTCTCTCTCTCTCAGTTCATGTTTTGGGTAGTGATGGGGAAGGTGTCTGTGGATTGGAGGCCAAAATAGTAAGGCAATGTTAACGGTGTTATTGAAATGCCTGGACTCTAGTTCTCTCTCGAGAGTAAATAAATCGAGACTCGATCCCAACTTTAGGAACCGTCCTTAAGTAGTTCCTTTTCATACCAAAATTCATATTTTTTGAATAATGTTAAGGGGTATTGTCCTACTTGGCGAACTTGGCCTAGTGGTACGGATTAAGAAAAATGAATTTCCCACGAGTTTTCCCTTTTAAGCCTTAGAAGTTAATAACACTTCAAAGAAAGACGAGTAGAGTTTGACATCCAATAGAAAAGTAAACTCGGGGCATCACAGATATCCCACATCATATAGATCCGAAAATATAAATCATCATGTAAGGAAGGAATTGGTCATTACTCCTATTAACAAGTTTATTGTTTTAAGACGAAACCCCAATGCTTAATAAGGTATCCAAAAGTAACAATAAGTCTTTCTGTTTTCAGGTTATAACTCGTGAGGCGATATATTATGGGCCGACGGACAATAGTTTCATAGCTTCGTTGGTGGAATGGGCTCTTCCATATGCTCAGCGCTACATTTATAATGTGCATCCAGATAATTATTTACAACTAAAGAAGTCTGGATTTCATATTGGTCTAAGGATTATTGTTGTTGAAAAGTTGTTCTACAAGAATGTTCTGAAGGGATCTCATGTTGCATCTAAGAGACGGTCTGAGTGTAGATCTCTTCTGCAGGTTGACAGAAATAATTTGTTGCTGCTTTTTTCACAACTACAGATACATATTTCTTTTTCTCTTGAGAATTATGATCCTGTTTTTGTTCACACTTTTAACTTTTTTGGGATAAAATATCTAATTATATATGCTATAAGGTGATTAGTTTTTTGCAGTTCAACATTTGGCATATATTTTCTCCTTATCTTAAGAGACAACTAATACATTTCCAATATAGTATTTTAAGAATTTATGATGTCCTGCTGCTTTGAAGAAAGATTCTGACCCGACTGGCGGTGTCTAAATGATTTTAAAAGACGGTGCAAATATGGATATCTTTTTTTCATTTGAAAACCCACTAAGGATGTGCTGATGTTTTGCTTAAAAAGAAGGTTATCTTTTTTATCATTTTCCTGTGTGGGGTAACTTTTGCAGGGCAACATCTTGTACGCTGCTCGGGAATCAGAGTATCACTCTCTATACATGGAACTTTCTCGTCTACTGTATGGTGGAAATCCTGAACTGCAATTGGCAAACTTTCTTCACATGATTACAATCATGGCAGAATCTTCCACTGAAGACCAGATGGAAAATTTTATTCTGAATAGCCAAAAGGTTCCAAAACTCCCAGCCGAAGAATCTGTGTGGTCCCTTTCAACAGTTTCACCTTCAGCAGAGAATGATGAAGCATTAACGCAGCATCGCATGTCCACCACAATTGAGAAGACAAATTCTAAGTTTAAAAAGAAAACTGGGATCAATTCAAATTGGCCACCTGTTGGTTGGAAAACTGCACCTCGTTTTAACCTTGCCCGTGTAAATCTATCTGAGACACGAGCAGCCTGGAGCCTGCCAACGACTAAGAATCATGACTCAACTAGTGCACAAAGAGATTATCCCATTCAAACCGAATGTACCATGGAAGGTGATCAAGTACCAAGTTCATCAGCGGCAGATTCCCTAGAAGCTGAAGCCTTGGAATATCTGTCCGAACATTTGAGCAACATTGTCACACCTGATACGAGCATGGATCTTGATTCTGTAGATGGATTGAATTCTCGTGAGAGAGAACAGCTTTGTTTTGGCACAACAAATGCAAAGCAGGCAAAGTTGACAGGCAGAATAGGAGAACAGGTAGCTTTCAAATACTTTGTGGATAACGCTGGTAAGACTTTGGTGAAGTGGGTGAACGAAGTTAACGAGACTGGCCTACCCTATGACATTGTCATAGGAGGTGAAGAGGAGAGTAAAGAATACATAGAAGTTAAAGCTACCAAATCTGCTAAAGACTGGTTTGCTATATCAGTGAAAGAGTGGCAATTTGCAGTTGACAAAGGTGAATCTTTTAGCATTGCCCGCATCGTTTTGACAGATAATAAATTGAAAGCAGTCACAATCTACAAAAATCCAGTGAGACTTTGCCAATTAGGTGAGCTCCAGTTGGGAGTTTTAATTCCTAAACAGATGGAGTCTTCAATCATTTCCTAAACCCTGCTTGGATTCTGTGCCTTCAAATATTGAATATGATTCCACAAGATCTTCAACTTATTGTATCGATTGTTAAGATTTGTACTAGGCACCCAGAGGTGAGAAAGCTTTGACACTTTCTGTGCTTTGCTGAAGCATATCTATCCTTTGTAATTAAGTTATGTACTACTAGTCTCTAAATTTTCGTTTAATATAATACTGAATTGTTACAATGTTATTTTCAATGAATGCAAGAACATTCCAATGGCAGAATGTCACAATAGCAGAGATCAGAATGCAAATTTTTTTACCAATCTATTTCACTTCCTCTACAAGTTTTTAGATTGAGAAGGCAATTAATGAAATCTTGCAAATTCGATGAAGGTAGGAATGCAGTGACACACAAGAAGTGGTCTCTTGGCATCATACAAAGTTCTGATAATATTAACCAAATTTCCTGCCTAGATGCTATCTTTGTTTCTCCAGCACAAAGTCCCAACATGAATGACTGTTCAAAGGACTTGAAAATAAAGAATGTCAACATAAGTTACGGTCAGTATAAATCACAACACAGGTTCTTTTGGTGCTACATGTGATTTGGTAAACCCCAACTAGTTGGGAATAAGCCAAATGCTGCTTCTAGATAGATCCACAAAGACTATAAAAATGCGACAGGCCTTACAATAAATATATAATTATGTATGCTTTTTATCAAAATTCTTGCTATGACCTCAAGCAGGCAACTCAAGCTTCACATTATTCTTCCAGCTGCAACAGTGATATGAAAATGAGTTACAAGTTCAAAATGGAAATATGGCTCAATGCTTGACGATTTTACCTTTGGAAGTAATAATAAAAGAAATCGGCATAAAGAAGAGTCTGAACAAGTCCCGAAATCCAAGCTGCATTTGCAGGAGGAGCACATGAGTAGGATATCAGTTTAATTACAGACGGTGATATATTCATTTTGCATCTATACAAAACTATGCAAGCGGCTGCCAAAAAAATAAAATTAACAAACATGATATATCCACACAGAGAGAGAGAGAGAGAGAGAGAGAGAGAGAGAGACATACTTAACCAGTGAACAAAGTGTGGCTCAGTGAAGTAGCGATAAATCCAGTTCAATATGTATAATGACCGGTAAGCGCTGCAACAAGGTAGGATATATAGATTTGAGTTTCATCATTCATTTAACCAATAAGGTACAACTTCAAACTGGGCATGGTGGCACCAAATATTGGTAGTTCAGATTTATTAGACTTTGATGACACAAGTGTTACAACCAATTTTGTTAACATGAGAAGTAGACTGGATCTGTCATGAGATATTGAATTAGTCTTCTGTCAATGATACACATGATGCTCATAACTGCTGTCAAAGCCAGCTAAAGAATGTCAGGATGGGGATACTAAATTAGTCTGTTCACTAAATATAAAGGAAATTTGAGGATAAGAATGGTTGAAGAATGGCTAGGCATGCCCACGATGTTACTCTTTGGGTGATATCTAATTTTGTAGATAAAGTTCTAAACTCTAAATAATTCATCAATTGACCCAAGATCATATCTTCTGCCCACAAAACTAAGGAAATATAGATCAGTAGATGGAAATGAAGAAATGAACCAATTGCCAAGAAACCATTTTAGTTCACAATGGTCAACTCATCAAAGAAATTTGGAGAGAGTAGATGAATTATGATTTCTGCATCAGAATACGAGTCAGTAGCAATTCCAAGATATAAAGCCATTGTGAAACCTTTTTCTTCTCTTTCTTTTATCCCACCAAAACAAATTATTTACTCTTCATACTTCGAAGAAACCTGGATCGTAATCCATATGGCATTCTTAATATTTAGCCTATGTTTGGCCCCCATTTTTTCAAAATTCATTTTCAACCACACATTCTCTTGTAAAATAATTTTTCACGTAAATCGAAATTTTTCCTTACTTTTTAATTGCACATTCTCCAACAAAACACTATTTTAAAATGCATTCTTGCCAAAAAAAAGTGGCTCAAACAAGGGCTAAGCATCATGCAACTCTCATTATTAATGGCACTGACTTTGAGGTTTAACAAACTTCTCCCATGGACATCCTTTTCATTTTGCCCAATGCCCATTCATTTACCTCATCATCCCCATGTTGCATGGATCTCCACATTTAGTTGCCAAATACATTTTTCATCTACTACATTTCTAAAGGGAAAGAGCCCCATAAGCATCTAGAACAATGCCATCTTCACACAGTTCAGGATCTCTCTTTCATCTTCTCAGAAACCAAGTTCCTTTAATTGATCCATGAACTGTGTACGAAAACTCTTGGCAACAATTTGTTTGGTGATAGAAAATGATTACAGCAGAATTGTGAGTGAATCTTCAGTAAAATATGTCCTCACCAAAAGAATACTAACAAAAAATGCATTTGCGGATTATAAGTTCACAGAAAGAATAAACAATTACAGATAGCAGAGAATAAATATTTAAAGCACAGATTTAAAAGTCAATATCCTTAGTTGATACTCATGTAAGCTGATCGAGCAAGGCCCACGAAGGAAATAGCAAGCAGTTGTTATATTTCGCTGTCATAAGATTCACTCCAGTATATGTATTGTACATGTAAGCATACTAAAGATTGTTATTATAACAAAATGTCGTTTGAAGTCAGATTTAAGAATAGGTTGCTCTATAGATTGTAGATATCTAGACAAAAGACAAACATATATCATAGTGTATATCACCACTTTGTTCACCACGAAAGATCCACATGTGAAGCATCCAACAAGTATCATGCACCAACGCACCGGGATATTTCCAACACGAATCATGCACCACTTGGCATGTCCTCTCTTTTTAAATAAAAAATAAATTCAACATACAAGTGCGACTGTGCGAGACAGAAGGTTCTAACAAGACTTAGACATGTGACCAGAACACACATGATGGGGGCCCTATTTCTTATATTTTAAAATTTTTGGCACGTGAGTGACATTGCCACAGCTTGTCAGCAACACAGGAAGCCCCATTTTGTAAATTTTTATACAAAATTAGGGAAAACTTTAATCATAAAACTATGTTTAAAACTTCAAAATAATGTGAAACTATACAAACTTCATGTGGCATTTGTTTTACATTTATTACATGCACCTATTTTTATTTTATTGACACTAGTAATACAAATTACGACCAAATCTTATTTTAATACAAACAACCAGTCCTCAACTTCAAATATTTCACCTGGAAGTTTCATAGTCAAAGTAAATAAACTAACTTCTAAGTATAAGTTTTGGTAAAACATAAAGAAGTATAAAAATAATTATAAAACGCATCAATGCATAATTTAAAGTATCGTAAACAACATTTTGCATCACTCTTTTGAAAAGTTACATGTGACGTTTCGTATCTGCGGCCATGTTCATATTCATGCTTCATAGGCTTCCAAATTGGATCTCACAAAATGAATGTTATGATGCTCGAAGAAACAAATTGACAACGTATACAGTTGCACAGGAGGTCTAGTTTCTTCAAGGATAAATTTTTCAGGTTTTTCTTATAATAATATATATCATTTACAAGAAAGAAGAACCACATGGTAGGGCAAGCTGCATTCAGCTTCTGGACTAATTTCTTCAAGAACATATTTTACCACCAATTCTTATGAAAATTGAGACCACAATCATGAATTAACACCTCACCAAATCACGGTGAGGTGGAAGGGCTACATGTCAAAGAAAACTTGGGTATGGCACTACATACTTAAAATGTAGTAAGTTAGCATTTCCCATGACTAAGCATCCACATGTAGAAGTACAAGTATAAACCCATGATATTAAAAATTAAAAATCAAGGAGGAGGAATTCAACAAGAGCCACAAAAGCACAGCTCCCCGCAACTCGATGCTGACACAAATCCTACCCTGAAACTCCCTTCATAAAGAAATTTGTATGCAACGAATAATATTAGATGGAAGGATAAGAATCTGGTAATAATGGATTACCCCAGAAGAAAAACATATTGCCCGGTCAAGTTATCGATGTTTCTTGTCCTCTGCAGCAGGACCAGCTGAGGAAGGATGGCTACAGCTTCCAAGTACAAGGAGAATGCCCACATTATCTGATCACTCAAATAAGCAAGAAATGAAAAGGTAAGTAATAAAACAAGAAGAACAGGCAATACTGCAGTTTTCTGAAAAGAATATTAATAAGATAAAGTAATAGTTCATTTTCATAATTTGGAGGAGCTACATTATTTTCCACAAGTAATTATCCATGAACAATGTAAACTAAGCCATGAAATAATTGAACAATGGGGAAGCCTGAGAACCTCTTTGACAGTGAACTTTTCGTTTATGACTAGGGCCAATAGAAAACATGGCAGCACGAGGAAATAGTGGCGAAATGTGTCCTGGTCTTTGTCGTAGGATCTGCGGACGATCTTGTGATGCCTTATATACCAGACAATTGAGAAAGAGCTTCCCAAGAAAATTAATTTCATTAGAGTATTATAGAGTGAAATGTAGCGAGTAAAAAGATCCAAGTAGCGAGTGGCAAAGACAAGAGCATAGAGTTCCTGAGTCTTCAGAGAAATCCCTGCATATGAGAGAGGAAGTGGACATCAAATGAAGCTGATAAAAATTGGATGCAGCTCTCAATTACCTAAAGATAATTTCATCATACAGCTTCTTACTTCAATTTTTACAAGCAGAAACATAAAATCAATTGCAAGAAAAGGAGAAAAAACTTATTTTAATCGCCCAAAAGATGAATAAGAGGATGAATTTATATAAAGCATTTTACACTAAGCAGATGAATCCACAATACCACAATACGCTTGCAAGAATCATCAGAAACAATTCATTATCAAGAAAAGATTAAAAAACACAGCAGTTCAGATTACTTCTACATAGACATCAGTGGAAAACAATGTTTTCTATTGTCTTCTGTCCTCAGCCGCCCCCCCCACCCCCACACAACACACACACAAACGGTTTCCAGAATTGAGGTTTCTATATTCTTAGGTGTCAAAAAGGAAACACATTCAGAGACATGATAATCCCACTCTTTTAGAGCAGAACACTATTCAGAAACATTGTGATCAAGCAGGACCTATTAACATAATTATTTGAAGTGTCTCCTGACCAACTCAAATCAGTGCGCAAGAGAACGATATTCTAGGCTATTTAGTACATTTTCTAAATCTGACTCAATCAGACTGAAAGACATTCAGGAATTCAAAGCAGACTGGGTATGTAGAAGGTCTTATGTTGAGTTTAGAACCTGCATTCTGGTTCACCTCCCATACAAATGAAGAAAAGTTGTGAACATGCAGAAATTACATGTACTTCTGTTTAGTCAAGAAACATGTTTGGACATGATATTGGACTTAGGTTCTCAAGTATTACAGGTGCATTGACCAATCTCTAGAGTTTCGTCCTGTTATCTGCTCCTGTAAACATCTCCCTTGAAGCATTGAAAATGAGAACCAGACATAGAACCATAGAACACTAATAACAAAGAGGACAGTTAGTATATTACTTCAAGAAGTGTTCTTTTAATTCAAAAGTAAATTTATCACTGAATTGTAAAGTGAATACCCAGAACCAAAAAGGATAAAGAAACACTAAATTTAAGAAAAGAGGAGAAACTGAAAATAGAAAAAAATAAAAATGGTTCATTACAAGCCAAATGTGACTGAGATTTGAAGGTCACATAATAAACAAACATACAAAACAATAGCCTTTGCCAGTTCCTTGACACTTCAGATTTCTCGACACTGTATCAGGTCTGCCAACACAATTAGCTTTAGAAAACTGCACTTCAATTTCATTCTCGTAATGATGCTCATCAGGCTCAACATCCTGATAACTAGCCATTTTTCTCACTATATGCCTAATGCTCATTCGAAAACCGAACTAGTTAATATGAATAAATAATTACTGCAAATAAATTAGATAGCTGCAATACAAATAAATTTACTTTTAGTAGCTGCAACATACAGAAGTATTAGCATATTTTAAGCAATCCGACAAAAAGTTTTTGAAAACCCAGTTATATCAACTCAAGAAACTTGACTGAAATTACCAAAAATGAATTTTCCCCAATTAGAAAAACAATGCAATCACCAATAAGATTCAAATTCACAACCATACAGATATGAAGGTTTTGGAAATGGGGAAGAATGTAGAAATGCGTACCAGCACACGATTTGATGGTGTGGATCTTGAGGAGCAAAACAAGGACGCTCGCCAAATGGGTCATGTCCCCCGCTAATCTAAAAATATTCATCTTTCCCTTCTGTATCGATCAACCAGAAAAATATTAAAAAAAAATTCCCAGAAAACAGATCTGCCCACAATTTGTTTCTTTCTATTATTTCTTAAAACAGATCTCTGGGATGATCCAAACGAAGGGGGATGATTTTATTCTTCTACTTTGCTTTCTTATTCCTGTTCTATTATTTCGTTCACAGTTCTTTTCCTATAAATAAATGCTAAATTATTATTATTATTATTTTTGAAAGGAAGTGGTTCAAAACAAATTGAGAAATTGATACAAATAGCACCACATTGAGCTTAACATAATTTATATCACTATTTTTAGTAATTTGTAACTTTCAGTCTTTATAGCACTTTGGGTAGGTTATACTAAGCAACGATCGAGAGGAATAGTAATTTTTTTGAAGAATGTGTGATTAAAAAGAATGATTTTTTTATTTACGTATAATATTATTTTATTGAAATTTATATGGTTGATAAAAAGAAATAGAAAAATGAATTATAATTTAATGGGGGTATAGCGTGTCCAAGAAGAGTAACTTTCATCAATCATCATTGAAGTTCTGTATAAAGTTTCGAGTCAGTCATTAAAGTAATTCCTTACTCATGTTGTTGTTAAGCCCGTGTTTGTGGTTAAAAACTAGAAAAAAAAAAATTTGAGTTTATGTGTCGAATGACTCGAATTTTTTATTGTGTGAATGTTTAGTTGAAAATGAATATATAGAAAAAATATATTTGAAATAATGAGAGATAAACGGGGGCTAAGATTTATAGCAGTTTCACCATTGATTTCTTTGCACACGACAAAATTCACATGTTCAATTACTATTACCCTAGGTCGGAATTAGGGTTAGTTTAATCGAAACATGGATTCAACATTCTTTTTCAAACAATCGTGGTTGTAGTCTAATTAATCGAGTTTGGCCAAGTGAATGAATGTCACGTCACAGTGTTATTTTTTTTCTCACAAAATCGCGAACGATGAAACTATTGTAAATTTTAGTGACTTCAGAGGAAACGTCCTTTCACATTAAGTGGGTGTTTGGTGCAGATTAAAATTAGATTTTTAGTAGATTGTAATATGAGTTTTTGAAATACGTTGTTGAAAAGTTGTGGGATCATAAAAGATGTGATTAATATTGATTGTTTGACTTTAACTTAAATTAAAATTTAATTTTAATCAAAAATAAACATGGCCTAAATGAAAAAAAGTAACTTAATTGAGCTAATATACTGATCGTTTCGATACTTCCACCAAAACTACAATAAGATCGCTGAAATTCAATTTATAGTAATGAATCACTTAAAACTTTAATTTAGCAATTAAATGATTCCATTGGTGCAACATTAGATATTGTAACAATCTAAATGGACTAATAATTGTATTGGCAGTCATTCAATTTTCACTCAAAGTGTAATTAGGTCACAAAACTTCAATTTACAACCACACTTAACTTTAATTTCATGGCAATCGAAGCACTTTATTTGTAACATGTCCATTAAAATTAATGAGTTTTCCACGTCCTCATCCCAGACATCAATTTTTACAACAATGTTATTCATTCCCATTGGGATTACAACCCTGATCTAGGTGACTTTAAAAGATAGGTTATATGAAAGGTAAAATTAAATAATTTATTTAATTTCACATATCATTTAATCTCACATTAACGCCACCTAGACTGTGATTATAATCTCAATGAGGATGGATAGCATTGCTCCAATTTTTAAGAAGCCCGCTCTATCTCAATCATTCATTTATGAAGAATAATGTTATTTATTTTCACTGAGGTTACAACTCCGGTCCAAGTGGCTCCAAATGATAGGTTAAATAAAATGTGAAATTAAATGACTTATTTAATTTCACTTATCATTTAATTACACATTAACGACACCTAGACTTGAGTTGTAACCCCAGTGAAGATGAATAACATTACTCTTTCTGAAAACGTTTTGGCGATTTTCTTGTTTTTCAAATAAATTACAAAATACGTGTAGTTTACTTTAGGGATGGTAAACATGTTGAGACGGGACTCATATAGGGACAAGCCAATCACAAAATTAAATTACACGAGTCGACGCATTTTTTGACTTACTTTATTAAAAAAATTGTCAATTTTATTTTTATTTATTTATTTTTTTTTTTTTACGAATCGACTCGTGGATGACTTCGCTCAACCTATAAGACCCATGAGTCAAAGGCTGAATCGAGTCTAGGATTTGGATACAATTCGAACCAAACTTGGATATTTAGGACTCGGCCCATTATGGTGCTAAAAGTATATGTTAAGTGGAAATTACATCATTCCCTACTTTTCAATATTTATATTCTAATCTCAAATTTAAAATTTTAATTTTCAAAAATCAGATATTTTTTAATTAGATACATTATAATTATATACACTATAATTACTCAAACCCACCATAATATAATTACCCAAACCCTAATCAAAACAATTTCATCCCAATTTTCTCCATCTTCTCTCCGTCGCTCTCTCTCAGAATTCAAGAATTGAACTCCGCCCGTCCCACCTACACCTACCCATCACTACTCTGCAGGGAAAATGAAGATAGAAATAGAAAAATCAAAGCTCTAGATAGTCTGTTGGCTGGTTTCTTGGCAAGTAAAATTTTGTTTCCTTTTGATCAGCTGCACGAGGCAAATCGAAAAAATTCAGGAACTGGTTAAAGAACAAGATAGTCGGGGTTCGGCACTTCACTCTTTTCCACTCCATTCTCCCAGCGCCGCTCTTCTGGCCGTGACAAGCTTCGGTGCGGCGACTATTGCGAAGTCGTCACAACATCGATATGAGCGCCAACAGATGGTGGAGGTGGTCGATCTGTGGTATGTGTTCTGATTTGTGCGATTTGTGTGGTGGTGCTGGAGATCAATGCTGTGAGATGGGTGGTGTGGTTTGTGTTTTAGTGATGCTTGTTGTGGTGATTGTTTAGTGGTGGTGGTGCGATGATTGGTTGTTGGTGGTGCTGGTGGTTGTGAAGTCGGCTGCGGGTGGTGGTAGGTGGTGGTGTTTTGTGTAGCGACGATTCTGTGGTTGTAAGTGTGGTGGCGGATCTGGCAAGATCTGGTGGTTTTGAAAATGGCGATGTTACTATTGATTGTCGTGGTGTTTGGGTGGTGGTGATGTTGGTCGTGGTGGTTGTCGTTGAGGCAGTGGTAGTGATCGTGGCGATAGTGCAGAGGTGGTGGTGGTGGATCTGGTCATTTTGGTTTTCTGTGACTAAAATTATAATTTGTGATCTTAAAATTCGATAACCTGTGACTAAAAATATAATTCATGACCAACCATTTCTTTATCTGTGGCCTAAAAATTATATAATTTGTGATCGTGAAAAAATTTGTGGCCAAATAATTTGGAAATCTGTGTTCGTGTGACTTCCTATGACTAAAAATATAATCTGTGACCTTAAAATTCGATAATGTGTGACCAAAAATATAATCCGTGACCTTAAATTTTGTTATCTGTGACCGTGAAAAAATATGTGACCAACTAATTTGGAAGTCTGTGATCCTGTGACCTAAAAATTTTGATCTGTGACCAACTAATTTTGAAATCTGTGACTAACGAATTAATTATGACCTAAAAATTTTTTGAACTATGACCGTAAAATAGCCACCGGAATCGGTCACCGAAATTGTCATCGAAATGGTCATCGAAATAGTCATCAGAATCGAAACAGTCGTCGAAACGATCATCAGGATAGTCAACGGAATCGAAGAAGTCGTCGAAACGATCACTGAAATAATCGTCGGAATCGGAGTAGTCATCGGAATGGTCGTTGTAGCGGTAGGGATGGTGAAGGTGGGGTGGGTTAACTATATATATATGTCAAATATCTGATTTAGTTGTTTTCTTATTTTTGAAGAAATAGATTTTTCCCATATGTTAATGCCGATTGCAGGGGAATCAATGGAGAATAGTCGGGTAACTCAACTCATTTTCCACTATAGTAATTGACTCTTTTTATTTATTTATTAAAAAAATTCACAATATATATTTTACCTCCATTTAAAACGTTGAAATTTGAAGAGCCAAAAAATGCAGGCCTACCAAAAATCGATCCTTTAATGTGTACCAATCAAGTTTTATCTCCATCTCCATCTCCATTTCCACCTCCACCTTCACTTTCATCTTCATCTCTCATATTGTGGGGTAGATTTTATATTAATGGTTATTTTCTTCATTTTGTTAGGTTAGTTTCTATTATTTATTTATTTATTTTTGCTCATAATGTTGGGGTAGTGTATTTTATGCTTTAAATTTACCTATTAAGATGTAAACTAGCTTGCTTTGATATTCGAAGATTTGAACAAAAAATTTAATCTATAGTATTGAAAAAGTAGATTAGAGTCAGGGTCATTGGGGAAATCCTCACTTAACCTCGTCGAGGGCAGGAGCGAAGTCAGAAATGAATGTCACATCGCACTGTGTTATTTTTTTCTTACAGAGTCGCAAACTATGAAACTATTGTAAATTTTAGTGACTTAAGAGGAAATGTCCCTTCACATTAAATGGGTGTTTGGTGTGGATTAAAATTAAATTTTTAATAGATTGTGATATGAGTTTTTTAAATGTGTGGTTGAAAAGTTGTGAGACCCATAAAAGATGTGGTTAATATTGATTGTTTGACTTTGACTTAAATTAAAATCAAACAAACATGACGAGAATATTACAAATAAGTTTATACATTGGGCGATACAGTTCAAAATTTATTACAACGTATACAGTGGAAGCTAGCTTACTACATCAACCCCACTTTCTAGTTTCACGCATAAATTTATTTTTTCGGAGGCACCTGTTCAGGTCGGAGGGGCTGTTTGAAGCAGCCGGTGGCTTTTGGCCTGGCTTTCTCCCCANTTCCACCAAAACTACAATAAGATCGTTGAAATGAATCACTTAAAACTTTAATTTAACAATTAAGTCGCTCCATTGGTAATGTAACAATCTAAATGGACTAATAATTGTATTGGCAGTCATTCGATTTTCACTCAAAAGTGTAATTAGGTCACAAAACTTCAATTGACAACAACCACACTTAACTTTAATTTCATGGGTATCGAAGCACTTTATTTGATAACATGACCATTAAAATTAATTAATATTCCACGTCCTCAACCCAGACATCAATTCTTAAGAAGTATGCTCTATCTCAAATTCTCAATGACTCAATCATTCATTTTTGAAAACGTTTGAGCAATTTTCTTGTTTTTCAAATAAATTATAAAATACGTAGTTTACTTTAGGGATGGTTCACATTAAAATTTTCATTTTCATTATTCTACTCATTTTCAAACACACATTCTTCAATAAAATAATATTTTCCATCACACAATAACTTTTCCTTTTTTTTCAATCACACATTCTCCATCAATTTACTATTTCAGAATATATTCTTTCAAAATAATGTGACTCAAACACGATCATAGTATTGAAAAAGTAGATTAGAGTGAGGGTCTGTGAGGAAATCCCCACAGAACTCCATTGGGGGCAGGGGTGAAGCCAGAAATATTGTTCGGTACAGGCAAAATTAATCAAGCTCGGACTTTGAATTTTCAAAACTTGAGACGAACTTTAAATTTGACTCTTGAATTAAAGTGTGTAATATGCATTCAAATTTTTTCTTAACTAAACTATAAAGTCAAAACTCAATAAATCTATAATCTATCGTGGAGTGTAAACCGGGAAACGAAGCGGAGTGGCACAAGCGGTTTGGGGTGATGGGAGAGGGAGACAATGGCTTGAGGCTCACAAACCAAAAACGTGGCAAGAGATGGAGAGAATTTTGGAAAATTATCTTAGGTATTGAGATTATGTTTTGGATACTACTAGTCGTGTTAAGATTGTACACCTAGTTTCTAATATGTTACCATTTGCTAAATTTTGATTTCATAGTTGAGACAAATTGATTGTGCTTGAAAAAAGTAACATAAATTTATTTCGAGAAAGTAACTTTTAAACATAATCGAATATTGTCCATATCTATAAAATACTTTTCTTCAACATGTAATTCGAATTTAATTTCTC
>CAIGRS010304148.1:0-11136 GCA_903798395.1 Fraxinus floribunda
AAAAAAAAAAAAAAAACAAGTTCATCTAGCTAATTATCATCCTCGACTCTCAAATTCTCAACTCTTGTGAAACAGTTTTCAAATTTATATTTGTAATTCTATCTGGATTTTTAGTAGTTTGAAAATAAAAAGCATCTCCAGTGGGTTAAAAGAAAGAAAATTCCAGAGTAAAGGATAAGATTCATAATATCAGATACTAGTGTACGAATCCAAAAATTTGAGCATAACACATGCAAAACCAACACAGAATAATCCAATTATTTGATGCCCTGAAGAGATGCCATAAATCACTATACAAGGAGAGACAAAATTTTAAGTTACGGAAATCTACAAAAGGTTTGTTACCGTACTTGTTATAATTCATTACGGGGTATTACAATGGATGATCTTTTAACCCTTTTTTTTAAAACAAAATTTTAACCCTTTTTTTTAAAAAAAAATAATACTGTCTATTATTGTACAGTCCACCCTAGGAAGTAGCAATAGCTGTCTAGTGAGTTGCTGCTGCTACTGCCGTTTCCATCAGCGCACCTCTCATTGCCCTCAAAATCCTATACTCCATAGAGCCAAAATTGTATAGGAATTTACTCACTATCATCGTGCTTGGCCCCGCCACCAAATCCTCCCATGCCTTGTCGGCTTCTCTGCCTTGTCTTCTGAACACATCGGTGGCATCAATCCGGTGCATTTTCCATCCCTTCATGTCTCTAAGTCGATATATTTTCTCCACTTGGCGACATGCCAATTTGCTTGTGTTGAATTTTATCATGTGTATTGCTTCTTCGAGTATTCTAGCACGAGTTTTATCATCAGAGGATGATTCAGCTCGGAAGTAACGATCCAACTCAGGGACACCAATTGCTCTCCTAAGTCCTCTTGAGTAGTTTGCATTCAATCTAAACATTTTTCTTACCTCATTTACCATTCCCCTTTCCACCATTCGATCAACTCGATCGGACAAAAACGAGTTGAGCATAGGCATCGATACATCCATCCAGAGGAAGCAACATTCGTACTTGGAACGGAATTTATCATTGTCCCTATCATCAATGAGTGCCTCGATGAATGAATTCGAGCCTCCAACGATGATTGGAAGCCTTCGATTGTTGACTACAGACTTTATAGCAGGGGAAGCCATGTTACAAAAATTTGTAGCTGTGAAATCCATGTTAGGATCTACTCCTCCTAAGAGGTGGTGGGGTACCCCACAACACTCTTCTTGAGTAATCTTGTTCGTTGTTATGTCCAGTCCTTCGTACACCTGCATTTTATCTGAATTTACAATCTCAGCCGGAAAACGGGTGGCTATGTCGATGGAAAGTCGAGATTTTCCAGTCCCAGTGGCTCCCAAGACCACCACCACCTTCTCCTTCTGTGGATGGCTACAGTGGACTTTCCCAGTTTGAGGAATGTGTAGCAAAAATGTTGTTTGTTTGCACATAGATAGTGACATTCTCTTTCTTAACTGATTAAGAATAGAAGAAGAAGAAAAAAAATACTTTCAGTAAGGCACTAGACAAAAAAATGATTTATTAAAGAATAATGCTATTCATAGTCAACGACGGCGATAGTCATCCTTTTAGCATTCCAAATGCGGCTACTTGAAAATGAGTTGGGACCCTTTGGAACAAATTCAATCAACTTTTTTCTGGCCGTTCAGATTGTTAAATCTACTTGAAACGAACAAAAACTTTTGGGGTGGCTTCAATTTATGCCAAATTTGATCAAAATTCAATAATTAATTGAAAGATATGACAAGATCAAAAGATCAAAAGATCAAAAGAGGGAAAGTTTGAGGAAGTGGGATGAGATGAGAGATATGTATGAGTTAATAGCGAGGCCAAAAGTTCTTTTAGCAGAGATGCATGTAACCTAATGAGAAATATTATGAGTATTTATAGTCAGTTTTTTGGAAGCCAAGATAAAAGACATCAAGTTGCAAAATGGTCCAGGTTCAGGTTAAAGGTTCAGGTTTTTGTGCTTATCTAGTAACTCTTACGAATAAAATATGGAGTCCATATACCTCTTTGAGGGTGGTCGAGTTGGTGGAGCAGGTGAACACGGAGACTGAAGGTCACGAGTTCGAATCTTCTGCAAACACTTCCTCGGTCGAGCCAGTCGCACTGGGCTTGCCAGTGTGGTTTATCTCTCATGTGTCGTTTGCGGGTTACTGCACATGAAGCGAGATTTACCCGCTGCGCACTCACGGATAGCGGCTGCGGGTTTCTACGTCAACAAAAAAAATATGGAGTCCATATATTTTACAACAAAAGTTTATGCACTAACCTAATTTCGACTTTCCATTGTACAGAAAAGACTACGAGAAACTTTTTCGTGTTTTTAAAGAAACTAGACAGTGTTATCCTTGCTGTTTTTACAAAACATATTTTTGGACTTAAGAAATATGAAGGATTGAATACATAATATCGAACATTATTGAGAAAGAAAAAGAAATCTTGATCATTGTATTGTCCATATACTGAGGGTTTTCTTGAGATTTTCTTTTTCCCTTTTCACCAGTTTCGATTGATTATGGGTGGCACCGCCAATAAGAGGTTGGAAAAATTAATGCTTGCTATTATTTTTGGGCATCGATTTCACCCAAAACCAGTATAGTGTAATTCTGACCGATTTTCTCAACCCACCAAATCGACGAATTTCGACTGTTTCTCATATTCTTTTCTAATTTTATATTTTATAAAATAATTATTTCCAAACAACACATTTTCTTCAAAATTTACTTGTAAATAAAAACATATTAACTAAAAAATTGTTTATAGGAAAAAAATTAGATTATAATTTTAAAAAAATACTTATAAGTAAAATATTGCTTATAAGATAAGAGAAATTACATAATAATTAAAAAAATACTTATAAGTGAAAAATCGCTTTTAAAAAAAAAAATTGTTTATAAAATAAAAAAACTACTAATAAGATAAAAACTCAATTATAAAACATCTACACCATATCCACCATCGCCGAGCACAATCGCCTGCACCCACCATCTACACCATTTTTGCCACTGCCGAACGCCTCACATATACCACCATCTACACCATCTCTACCACTTTCGAACACCATCACCTGCACCACCATCTCCACCACTGGTCAAACACCATCGCCCGTACCACCATGACCACCCAAATAAATGGACAAAATCACACTCCCTAATGCATACCACGACCACGTCACAACACCACCACTGCACATCGCAATGCAAAATTGCACCCACATAAAACCACAATCAAACCTCACAAAAAACTATCGGCCACCAAAATTGAAAAAAAAATAGATCTGGGATTGAGTAAGGAGGAGGAACGCGTAGCAGCAACATATAATCATGCAGCAGTGTCAATGGCGACACTCTCTGGCAGGGGTGGAGCCAAATTTTTTTGTCAGGATGGACACAATTTTTAGTCAGTAAGCCCTGATGTCGTCACTTATCTCTTGGAGTCTTGATTCGTTTTGAAGCTTCGAACATGACGAAAATCACTGTTCAAAATTATTTTTACAATGCATACGTGCAAACATATGTAATACAATGCTCAAATCAGTATTCTAGCACCAACACAATTATTCAAAATCGACCTATACATGGACATATGTGCAATTGTCGCCGAGCATTTGGTTAAGAAATTTTCACATATACATGTATGTAAATGTATATATATATCCACACATCTCTCTCAAGTAACTTTGTAAGCAAATAAAGATTGAATCTTTTGAACACATTGAGAATTTAAGAGTAATGGGTCACCTCTTATTAGAAGAATTCATAATCAAATTGGGATTTTCAGTTGAAATCCATGGCCGAAAGCTGTGTAACTGTAGCATATCTCTCTATATTTCTTCCACTCATTTTTTCTTGAATATATAATATAATCATTCTGTACGTATAGGAAAATAAATAAATTTCCATCCATTCATCAAGTAAATAAAAGTATCAAGCTTACGTACGGTCCCAAGAAATTCGAGGTCGAGTGCTTCACAATCGGGCACGAAATCGATTAATCTAGTACAAAAAATGTTCAAATTAGTATTAAAAACGAGCTTCATTCAATGAACAATGTCGAGAAAATTAGTGGGAAACTCTACCTCTGTTCATTAATCATTACCATATCCTCTGCCAATGCGATTGTTTGGAATACAACTATAATTAGGTATTGGTACTCAGGGGGCGGAGCCACAACCACAACCACAAAGACTCGAGAGATTGATGATCGGAGGGGCGAGGCGGAGGATCGGAGGCGGTGTAGTGTGTGGAGGCTGCGCAAGTAGAGAAGACGGGTGGGATTGCAGATTTGGGAAGGGAAATTGTAGACGGGTAGGAACTGGGAAGTAAATTGGGGTTTACATTTTTCAGATTGGGCTGGACGGTTGGGCCTGGGACGCTGGGTAGTATATTTGGTCATGATTTTGGGCTATCTTCTTGGGTTGGAACATAACATATAACTAAAAAAAAGTGGAAATTACATAATTCCAAGTGTTTGAAGATTAGAATTCAAAAATCAGGGATCAAGTTTCATTATTCAAAAATCAGGTAATAATTTTATATTTTAATTAATATATAATATTAATAACCCTAATTTTATCAATTCATCACTTTCCCCCCCCTCCATTCTCTCTCCTTCCCCTTCATTTCCTTCTCTCTTCTCACCCGTTCCCCTCATCTCTCCATGTCGCGCGACGCTACTGCTACAAGTAGTATCGCGTGACGTTGCCGTTCAGTGAACGACGGGTGTGTGTGTGTGTGTGCATGCTATGGGTATGTGTGTGTGCAGTGAAAGGCGGTCGGCGGAGTGGAGTTATGGTGATGGTGTTGTGTCGGGGTGCAGTGGTGGTGTTGATGCTGGTTGTATTGTTGTTTGACTACAGATGTGGTGTGTGGTGGGTTTAGATCTGGTTGGTGGTGGTGTTCATAGTTTGTGGTTGGATGCTGCGGTGGCGATGGATATGTGTTCTGTGGGTGCGATGCGGTGGTATTGGCGACGTGGGTGTGTGGTTTTTGACCAGTCGTGGAGTGTGTGATGGGTTGGTGGGTTCAAATCTCGTTTGATGGTGGTAATGTTGTGTTCGTGGTGTTGTGTTGTATTGTTATTGTTGGTGGTGGTGGTGGTTGTGGCAGTGGCGACGGGATGAAGAGTGTTTGTGATTTTGGTTTTGTGACTAAAATATAATCCGTGACCTTAAAATTCGGTAATATGTGATTAAAAATATAATCCGTGACCAACCATTTTGTTATCTGTGACCTAAAAATTTTATAATCTGTGACCGTGAAAAAATCTGTGACCAACTAATTTGGAAATTTGTGACTGCGTGACCTATAGAGTTTGATCTGTGACCAACTAATTTTAAAATTTGTGGCCTACAAAATTCTTGAACCGTGACCGTGGAATAATCTGTGATGTATAAAAATTATAATTTATGACTGAAAAATAATATGTGACTATCTAAATTGTGAATCTGTGACCATATTGTATAAATTGACGAAATCGGAGCCGTCGTCGGAATAAAGTTGCGGCGAAACGGTCACTGAAATAGTCGTCGGAATAATTGTCGGGATCAGAGCAGTCGTCGGAACGATCGCCGGAGAAGAGTTTCGATCGTCGAAATAGTCCCCAGAATGGTAGGGATGGTGGATGTAGGGTGTGTTAATTATATTATATTAGAATTAAATATTTAATAAATTTATTTAATAATTAATTAATAAAAATATTTTTAATTAATAAATAAATATGTGAGTTTTGCATTTTGAAACTTGACACCTGAAATTTGAATTGTGTTAAAGTTAACACCTGAATTTTGAATTTTTTCCCAAAAGAAAAAACTTCAAACCCAAAAGTTCAGGCCCACACTGGACCATACTGGACTCCCCTGCTCTATGGCAATGGCTTCCAACGACAGCTTCCGATGAGATGGAAAGAGGAGAGATCACAAAGAGGATGAAAATAATTAGGGTTTTGTATGGGTGGTTGTGTATATGTTAGGTGGGTTGAATTAAATATTTTGTAATATAATTATTAATATTTAAAATATCATTTATCATCTGATTTTGAAAAGAAAAGGAGTAAATCGTAATTTTGAAATTTGAAGTTTAAAATTGTGGTCTACTGTAATTTCCACTAAACTATTTTTTTTTTTTATTAAATGACATATATATAATTTTTTTTTAAATCTCAGAACTGGTGAATAATAAACTTTCAAATATATGTTGGGAAGTTTTAAAAATCACTATTAAAATCGCTTAAAATCAATTTGCTCATAAACGCTCAAAATCGATACTTTAAAAAACGTTCTTAATCGATCAGTGGGAGAGAGTTTTGACGCTCGACGCGTTATAAATGCAATAGGGAAAGTTGTGTCTTCTTATCAGTTTTTTCTTGTTTTCTTCTTTTGATAATATAAATAATTTTTTTTTCCTGAAATCTAATAGAGAAGATATCTAGCTTATTTGATTTTTTTTAGTAAATCTCCACTTCATTATAATGTCAATTGGAAGATTAATTATCAATTTAATTATAATTGTGCAACACTCACAGACAATATGGTTTTATGCGGTATCGCAACAAACGCAAGAATACAAGTTTAAATTTCATTACTATTCACTCAAAACTTTTATGTGTCAAATTTTTAATTAAAAAAAAAAAAAAAAACCCCCTTCGAGGTGGTTGAGTTGGTGGAGCAAGTGGACTCGAAGATCGAAGGTCATGAATTTGAGTCCCTTACCAACACTTCCTCGATCGAGCCCGTCGCACCGAACTTGCTTAGTGCGGTTTATTTTTCATGTGTGGTTTACGGGTTACTACACATGGAGCGAGATTTACCTAGTGCTTACTCATAAAAGTAAATAAATTTCCCATTTACATATAGTGAGAATTCATTTTGTACAATGATTGTGTAATGAATTTATCGAAGGTAATTTTAGGTAATGAAGTGGAATAATAATTTCCTATCTTTTTCTTAACATTAAAGAGTAGATAAAAGTTATCCATGGAAAGAATGATTCTGAAAATGGCAAGGGAATAATTAAATTCGTCAAATTCTGATTCCCTGGTGCAAGTTGGTGACAAGATTGAACAATATTTCCTTTGTGGTTGTCACCCACCAAATGGAATTTTCTTTTTAATCTTTTCCAACCAATTTATAGCATAAGGTAGAAAAACAAAAGATTTAAAAAGAATGCATGTAAATTCAGGTCCGGTTTGACAATCATTGAAATGAGTGTGTGTGTGTGTGTATATATATATATAATAGAAAAATGGGTTTTGGAATTTAATTTTTTAAAGAATGTGTAATCAAAAAGTAGGAATTTTTTTTTTGGTTTACATATAAAATATTTTATTGTGAAAATGTAGTTGAAAATGAGTTTGAAAAAAAAAAGAATTATTTTAATGGTTGTCAAATAGGGGCTCAATTTTGTAATCGTCATTTATGAAAATCATGTGCCGGACTTTTATTAAAGAAATGAAATCGATTTGTACATGAATGAGCATGTTAAAGATAAAATTTAAATGAATGCATCAACTCGTATCTATCATCATGTAAGGGTTAATGCAATGCTCCTAAGAATGTTAAATTGAAATAATATTAGCAGAACAAGAAAAGAAAGGCATACGATCACTCCGTAACTAATCATTCATAATGTCAAATAAATCATTCTTGTAAGATAGAGTATTGAGATATAGATTGTATCTATTCTTTTGTACTTCGTGTTACTTGCTCTACACCAAGTTGGCAATTTAATGCAGACTACATCTTTTCAAGAAAAAATATCATTGTACTTGGGGATCTAAATATGATGATTTTAGTCCATGTATTTCCAAAAGGATAGCGTAGTGGAATTCTATCGATCACATAATAACGGGGTTTGTACTAGTTGATGAAAGACATGAAAGAAAGATTTATTCTTTAGTTCTTGTGAATTGTGGATTCTTAATTGGAACTCAAGAAAGCAGAGGAATAATATATAGACAAAAGGGTACACACTTCAATCAATGATTTTGTACGACTTTAACGCAAGAGTTCAGTAACGTATTAACTAAGTACAGCACTAAAGAAAAAAATGTTCTCATCTATCGACAGACACCAAGTCGAAGAAAGATTTACTTACCATCGAAACAATGTTACATTGGTTAATTATTATTATTTTTTTGAATGATTAATATCATAATTATGTAACGGAACACTAATCTTTTGACTTTGAAAATGATAATTATATAATTCAATTTATTTATTTATTTTCCAAAATCTTAGTTACAAAATACATGACTAACTTATATTTGTCATTTGATTGATCTCAAAATTAAGTAGAATATGGATATATATGCTTTTTTTAGGACAATCTTGCGGCGTGCTTTCTCGACAAGCTTAAAGGACCCGCCTTTGCTTTTTATATGGTTAGCATCATATCATTGCAAATTATTTCTAGTTTATGCATCCTTACATCATCCATTATCATTTCTTGATAACTTTCCTGTTGTTTAGCATACATGAACACATTGATATATATATATAGTTTGCTCCATGTATTCCTCGAACCACAATTCCTCGACGAACAAGAGCTTATCGGAGTTGATCTTATCACATTAATAGTTTTTTAAAATAGTTTTAATTTACCTTTTTAAAAATTATAGTTTCAACATGTTAAATTTTTATTTTCAATTTGTCCTCATTTGATCATTTGATGTGATTTTAAGGAAGAAATAAAGTTAATTGTTTGTATATATTATTGGTCATCATCATTTTCAAATCTATTAATCAAAAGTAATTCGATTCGCGAGAAGAATTTTAATATAGTTAGGTATTCCTTGTTTTCTCGCCCTAATATAAAAGTACGTTTTCCTCGTTTTATTTCATTCAAAAATCATAAACTAAGATATCATGTTAACATAGTCATATTTCGTTGGCACATAGTTCTTATACCAAGGCCACCACCTTATAAGAGAACACGCCCTCGCCCTCGCCCTCGCCCTCGCCTGGTGACAAATGTTAGTTTTGTTACAGTCTAGTGTCAAAATTGAGCTTCAATGATAGCAAGATTTGACACAAAATTGGCCCATTTCATGTTTGATTAGTATAGTCAAACCTTGATTAATTGAATTTGAGATGACGCTCAACTAACTGATTATTTATATCCAATCTCAATCTCCACATTTGAATTATAAAGATGAGAACAAACTTTTTTTAGACCATTAAATTAAAAAAAAATTGAGTCATATATGATATATTTGACTTGGTGGAATTGTAATGCAAGTGTAACCATTCTCAATGCAAGAATTATAAAGATAATAACAAAAAAAAAAATTAGGTTGAATCAACAAGGTTATTTTAATTCGTTTCTTAACATAAAATTGAATTGGATTTTCGATTCTTCGATCAAATCACTTTACGAAGTTCGATTCTTACAACATTGATTATTTCTTAATTTATAGTAGTTATAAGTGTTAATTATCGCGTCATAACCGAAAAGAAAAAAACTGCAAACTTGAGCTTCGAAGAATTGGATGTGTTATTGTCAATATAATTTGTTTTTCTTGTCAATATTTTCTATTTTAATTCTAAATTCCTTAATTTTAATAAAATATAATAGTAAAGTCCAATGGATGCCTCCATAAATACGCGCGCATGATAAGTGATGTCTTATCAATTCGCAATGTATGCACTACAAAGTACAATCACATCATTTTTATAAAACAAACTATTCACCTTTGACCTTTATAATAATTTACACTTCCTGCATTATATCCACCAAAAGAAGAATAGGTCGAACGTCTCAGTTTAATTTTGATTTGGATTATCCACATACTATCCATCATTTCTTCAAAATGAAAAAGTGATAGCCTTGTCTAAAGCATTTAAACTCTAAAAATATTTATTTATATTACCATTTTAAATATGTTACAAAGCTAGATTGTCGAAGGCTTTCGCATTATCTGAACGTGTCAAAATGGCTTCACGTGCTAGAAAATGCGGTACCTCGAGGAGCCCTTCATGTATAGGCAACAATTTTATGTTTTTTTTACATAAAACAATAAAGTTAAACTTTATAAACTTGATATCAAGTTGAATCACTTCAATAGAAAACTAAAAACCGTTAAAAAAAGGAATAAATTTATTTACTTGTAATTTACAATCAATAGATATAATGTGTAATAACTTGAATCAACACATATAAAAGCAATTGCAATATTGGCTTATGATGTCCTACCAATCATGTACCACAATCACATGAATTATATGTATCACAATTTTATGAAAAAATAATTCACTTTATAATTATTAGACTTTTATGGACCTTTTTTCTGCATTAATATCCACCAAAAAAACAATCAATTGGACGTCTGAATTTAATCTTTATTTGGATAAGAACTTGGATTATTCAATGCCATTACATATCTTCTTCAAAACTCAAGCCTCCTAGAGCAAGTACCCTTTGTTACTCTCGTCTAAAAATTTAAACGGTGAAGGAAATTTTAGTTATTTATTTATATTAGTTGCCGTATGGTATATATAAAGAGCTATGCCATTTCACATTTTCTAGACGTGTCGAGATGGCTCGAGGTAGAATTTAAATAATAATAATAATAATAATAATAAAAGACCAATAAAATATTTATATTGGGTGTGATTGCAAATGATTTTCAAGTTCAGGTCTCACTCAAAGATAGTTCATGATCTCCACAACCTATCAATAGCTAGGTTATATTGCCCTGTCGATAGATTTAAATCAAGACAAAGGTTTCAACTTTCTCAACAGTATGCATATCTTTAGGATAACCTAACTTATAATTGCTCCAACATTAATGGGCAAACTTGATAACGCGGTTGGACAAGAATTTTGATACAATTATCGGAGTTTCCATAATCATATTCAAACTAAAAGAGTATTATAAGCAGGGGAGGACGCAGGCCAAAAAAGTTAGGGGGACACAATCGAACTTGCAAAGAAGTTGAAAGAAATTTTACACTCGAAAATTTACGTCCAAAAAAAATCATATCCCATGTAATTTTGCATCCAAAAATTTACATGAAATATGACTTTTTCGGATGTAAAATTTCGAGAGTTTTTTATGTCATATTTCATATAAAGTTCCCTAATAAAATGATTAAAATTATATTGAGAAATTTGTATCACAA
>CAIGRS010304183.1:0-10813 GCA_903798395.1 Fraxinus floribunda
TTTGATCCTCCCTGCCCTATGGAGAACGTTGATCAGGACATTCACATGCTTGATAATCCTATCAGCCTTTATAGGATAGTGTTTGTGTTTGGCATTGTTTCTGGCTATCCAAAGAAACCAGATAATAACCAGAGGAAAAATATTTCTGATCTCCCCAGAGTTTGCTTTCTTCTGCAGGAACCAATGCATAAGCTTATCCCTTGGATGGCCACAACTGATATGTTGAACATTCATGACCCTACAGAAATAATTCTAGACCTTCTTTGCAACTCGACCATCCAAAAATACATGACTAATACTTTCAGAACTATTGCAACATTGACATTAGGAGGCTAATTGTATACCATAATTAACAGGGACATTATTAATTGGGATCTTTATAATTTCATTAACAACATCAGCTGGAAGAATGTTATTCAGAGTGGAAGTGTCCCATTCATTGTTATGCCTGAAGTCCTTAGCGAGCTTCTCTTGAGGAATAATCTGCTTCAGCCTTCCTTAAATAGTCCCCCGACTTAAGCCAGGCATCATGCTTAAAATTCACTTTACCTTCTCCAATTCTCCAGGTAATATGTGGTTCAACTAAGTTTCTGGCTTTTATCATTCTTCTCCACATCCCAGAGTCTTGAGTGCTGTGTTTAACAACACACGTATGACTGAGCCTACAATATTTAGCTTGCAAGACTTGACTCCATAGTGATTTTTGTTCCCTAAACTTCCACCATAGTTTGCAGTCATAGGCTAAGTTCAGATCAGAGAGAGTTACAGCCAATACCACCTTCAACTGGATAGCAAATGTTTTCCCACGAAGCCCAATGAATTTTCTTGCACAGACTAGATTCTCCCCAGATGAAGCTATTAAACATTCTGGAAATTTTGTTAATGATGCATTTTGGAGGGTCAAGTATTTGTAATAGATGTATTGACATAGAACTCAACACATGTTTAATAAGGCCCTCTCGACAAACGCTCAGCCAAGATGATGAATAAAGAGTGAGAGATGGGATCTCCTTGTCTCAGCCCTCTAGTAGATTTAAAATAACCCTTGAGCTCTCCATTAATCAAAATTGAAAAGTTACAGTTATTAATGCTCCTTCTGATTTTATCAATCCATAGTTGATTAAAACCAAACTTCTCTATCACCTTATAAAGAAACTCCCAGTCAACCCTGTCATACGCCTTTGCCATGTCTAGTTTGAGAACCACATTTCCTCCTCTAGTCTTCCTATCAATATTCTGAATAAGCTCCTGAGCCAGTAGAATGTTATCTCATATATCCCTACCTGGGGTGAAATCGCTTTGAAATTTAGAGATAATATTAGGCAGAACTTTATTGAGCCTAGCAGAGAGAACCTTAGTAAGTATTTTGTTGACCACATTACACAAGCTAATGGGTCTAAAATCATTCCACTCTATAGCCTCAGCTTTTTTAGGAATAAGGGTAATAGAGGTGGATGTAATTCCTGTGGGTATTACCCTGCCATTAATGAAATCCATAACAGCATCTAATAGATCGTGTCTGATGATGTCCCAACAATATTGGTAGAATAGGCTAGAGAATCCATCTGGACCAGCTGTACTATCTTTGTTAATGCTGAAAACTACCTCCTTAATTTCATCAATATTTGGTGCCCTATTAAGCGTGTCATTTTCATTTTGGGACACCAACTTAGGGATGTTTTCCAGAATATTGTCTCCTCCTTCAGTAGATTCTCTGGTTAGAATCTTCTCAAAATATTCCATAGCAGATTGTTGTATGTCCCTGAGCTCCTTCGGTTCAATTCCATTGCTGGATATCAAGTTGATGCTATTCTTAGTCCATTTTTTCCTGACCCAAGCATGAAAGAACTTAGAATTTTTATCACCTTCATTCAGCCATTTAATCCCTACCTTTTGTTTCTAGAAGGCTTCCTCCTTAGAAAGCAATCTGTTGAGTTTAGCATATGCCTCATTTACTTCCATCCTGTCATTAGGGGATTTAGATCTGTCAAAGGTAATTTCTTTCTTGAGCGCTTCTTCTTCAGCCTTAGCAATATCAACAAAGATATTACCAAAAGTATCTTTATTCCACTTCTTAAGAGTATTCTTGAGTCTTTTCAGTTTGAAATAAAATCCAAATAGGCCTCTAGAGTAAGGACAAAGTGGGGTATCCAGTAAGTCATCATTTTGACACCACATAGCTTGGAATCTAAAGGATGTCTTCACACTGATTTGTTGAATCTTGCACTTCATCAAGAAGGGGCAGTGATTTGATGTGTCCATGTTTAACATTTCAGCCTCGAAGCCATTATATTCATTCAACCATTGAGCATTAATCAGAATTCTATCTAATTTCTCCCACATCCTACCATTAGTCCAGGTGTAATTGCTGCCTCTAATAATATGCTCATCCACACCACAATTGATCCTAAGAGATACAGAGCATTTGGCATACACCGCAGTGATATAGTTCTCCTTGTTCTGCCTTTTAATCTTGAGAGTAATATGCTGTTCCTTATCTTCAATAACATGGCCTTCAATATCACTCTTCCAAAATCCCCAAATTTTACCATTCAAGTTAGCATAGCAATTATCGAATCCCAGTTTTTTGCAGTATTCTTGAACTTGACCTTTATCAACTATAGGTTCTAGGATGAGCAAGATAGCAATATGATGAGTTTGAATCATATTTTTGAGTCTCTTCATTGAATTAGATATACCTCTTAAATTCCAAATTAATACGTTATACTGCATAGTTAACGCTTGGATGGTCTCCCCCTTCTCTTCTTATTGCTCTTGGATTTTTTATGACTATCCTTAAGCTCTTTTTCATCTGTATCACTTTGGACTTCAGCTGAAAGTATCTCTTCCTCCATTTCTACTTCTTCTCCCTACCTTTGTAAAAGTTCAAATGAATTCTGTTTTCTCAACTTACTGCAGCTAGGTATATTCTTGTTGATACTCTCTTCATCTAGATCCGCATAGTTTAGATCTAAGTTGCACTTTTTACTTTGATTATTATCCTCCTCCACTGGGAATTCTTTTATAATATCCACCCCAGTCTGTACCTCTTCTTCACATTTTTGTAGACAGTCATAATATCCTGATTCTATCTGCTCAATCTGATTCTTATTATCTATATCGGGTTCAACTTCATTTTGATTATCCTCTTTACCCTTCACTTCCTCAGTGACAATTTCTCCTTCTTCACTGTTATAAAGTTTAGAGCATTCTTCTTTTAGGATTTCAGTCTGCTTGGAAACTTTCCTCCCCTTTTTTAGTTCAATCCATTCTTCATTTCCCTTCTCCTTATTATGTGCTTCTCTATGTACAACTTCCTACTGTTTATCGATAGCATTAGTTCCTGTAGTTTTCTTCCAGTAGCATTTCCCAATATCATGTCCCACATGTTTGCAAAATGAACAATATGGAGGTAGCTCTTCATAAACTATTTTCTGCCAAGCAGCAAACGTCTCATTTCCGATTCAAATTCTTTCCAATTTCGGTGCATTAACATTCATTTCCACACATATTCTAGCCAGATTAGTTCTAGTTTTCTTGGCAGTCTGCTCATCAATTTTTAACGGAGTTCCTAGTACAGAGGCTATTGAATATAAAATCGCTTTATCATAGAAAACCAAAGGCAGATTTGGTAATGCAATCCAAATAGGGACAATAGGCGATTCCTTCTGTGGATCGAAATCAAAAGTATACTTCAAAATTCTCATGGATGTGCCAAGAATATACCAAATCGGTTTTGAAAATATACAACAATAATCTTCTTCTCTTTCAAAATTAAAGAGAACATTCTTTCCATCCAGATTCCCAACATTCACTTCCCCTCCGAGTTCAAAAGAATTTAGGGCTTGAACAATCAAATTAAGTGCAGGTTTTTTGTGAGAAAATTTACCCACTAATCCATGTTTGAACCATGAGATAGTTTCTGTATTTCTTCCTAGGAGACTTGGATGAACGGTTCATTCTTGAATACAGAAGCGTCTCTGACCACCACAGCTTCGGATTTGAGAGTTCTAGCAACATCATCAAATGATCTTTCCTTCACTGAGGCTAGATTTCGTTTTCCTCCTGTAACCTCAGTATAAGTCTTCCTTGTCGGAAGATCCCCTTCTTGGGTCATCTCCTTACTAGTTCCAGCAGCAGCTGAAAACAATGGAGGGATGACAAAGATTGATTACTGTGAGAAATTACACTTTGGCTGTGTGTTCTTCGCGATTACCAGATTTTCCCGCCAATAGTAGCGAGAATCTTGATCTCCCTTAACATCAATCTTCAAATTACAGTATGGTTGCTCTATCTTCTTGACCATCACTTTTGTCAAACTATCAACCGAGAACACGTTAACCAGTACTTGAGAGACAAACATTATTATTTTACATTAAATAAGTAACAAGCATTTTGTTTCGAATCAAATCATTATTTATCTGTAATTCATTTGAACGAAAAAGGTGGGCCTACTAGGTATTGACCATGTTTTAACCAACGATAGGATAATTGAACCAAAATATGAATTGAACGGAAGTAGGATTAATCAGTGAACCACAACTTCGAATTACGTTCAGTTTTTTTGTGTTGAACTCTAGATTTAATTATCCTTTCAATGATATATCATTAAGGATATTTTCTTAGAAAACTTTTGTTTACTAACTCCTTCACATACTTCACATATAGGTTCTCGTTTCACATCCATTGGTCTTTTATGCTAAAAAAATACTTCATTTTGCATCAATCGTCTTCAACTATGAAATTAAACACATAAATACACTAATTTGATTTAAAAATTCGCTCAATTACTCAAATATTTAGATTTTAAGAGCCTAAATATGTGTAACACACTTATTATGAACTATTTTTCAATTATTTATGGGCAAAATGTCACTAAAACAATATTATTAGGTGATGACTTTTTCGTAGGTGTGTAAGCATAAACCAATTCAAACATACAAAAAAATTACCAATTCAAAATAATATTCTATTGTTATTTGGTAGAAGAGAAGACAACGAGAAAGACGCCAAAATCTCTCCTTTTTGACTTAAAATAATTAAGTTCACAAGATATGGGACTACTAAATGGAAACATCGTGTATAGTTTGGAGCCTACTCGAAACTCATTGTTGGAAGGACAAGTGTTAGTTGCTATAGATGGAAATGCGTGGTTGGAAAGTTGTGGAATCCATGAAATAGATTGTTGAAATTAATTATTGACTCTGATTTAAATTAACAAATAGTTTTCAATCTTCTGTTGACTGCTAGGAAATAAGTAACAAAATTATCAATTCTCGCAAAGAAGTTTAGACAAAAAAAATCAATGGATTTATACAAATATTCAATAATTTTTAATAAACTCTTAATTTTTAGTAAAAGTTAAGGCGCATGAAGTATGGCTATATTATTTTCGTTGTATTATGTTTTAGTTTTGTTATTAATGAGACTTGCCACTTAGAATATATATATATATATTTGCATATTTTCCTAAATCTCTAAGGACTTGGGATTTCGTCCTTAGTTTCGTCCTCCAAATTTTAGGATGTTAAGATAAACCTTAAAGACCGACCGTGTAATTCAACCATTTGTGGACTATGTCAAAGGCTTAATTTGTATTATTGTTTTTATTATTCATTTATAATATTAATAAATTACACTTCAACAAACTACTATTTCAAGGTGTTGGAAAATCGTAGGGGTAATTAAAACATTCCTTGGTTCACGGCATATACCATTATTGTCAAACTTATTCTCAGACCATGCACGAGCATACGACGAGAAACCTTAGCTAAAATTCAAATCGTACTATTGTCATGGCACGTCAATACCATAAAATAAAAGGAAAGAAAGGGAAAGAAAATAAAGATAGCGATACATTAAGAATTGTTCAAACTAATAGAGTTTCTAGTACGAGAATCATTAAAATTTATTTGGATTTGGAAGGATTGATACCTTCAAATCTAGTTTATTTATTTATGTTACGGTAGTTCAATTCTGAGTATGAGAATTATTAAGCTATTAACTGGATTTCGTAGTATTGGGATATTCAAATCAAGTTGAATTATATTTACTTATTTATCTTATGATTGATAGGATCTGATATTAAGACACTTCAATCACATATTCACATTGAGAGCTTTACCGATTGAGCAGAGGTTGCAAGAACATGACGTGATTTTTTCTTCAATGGAGCTTGTGGGTCTTCTAATTTATTTAAGAAAAAAAAATGAGCTTTGTTGGTTTTTTCTCAATTTCTTTTTTTGATAAAAGTCACTCGAGATTGGACAATGGTTTAAACCCCATCAAATCCTCATCTTCATGTTGCGAGCTTGAATAGAGATGGCAATGGAGGTATGGGACGAGTCGGTCATTCTTGTCCCTCGCCCCCGTTGGATATTTTGCTACATTGTCCCACATCCATTTATTTTTTTAGCTCCAATTTAATTTAATTTTATTTTATTTCCTGCTTTTATTTTTTTATATCTTTATTTAGTGAATATTATTATATTTTTCTAATTTGTTAAGAATAATTCACGTTCTCTTTAAAAATGATGATAAATATTTTCTTTTTGTTTGATAAAAACTTAAATTTGAAATTAAAATGAAATAGAGCAAGTAACGGGGCGGGGAGATCACGGGAGGTTGAACGAGATTTTTCTTCCATCCCTAAACTTGGATTCTCGTGTGTGGATCACTCAAATTCATAGGGCACTTGCTTTTGGACAAATGGATTTGGTGATGATTGTGCTTGTTTAAAATGATTGTGGGACTTGGATTGAATCCAATGATTGGAGTAGCCACTTTTTTTTTATGTTGTCGCTCAACTCTCTCACATGAACATTGATTTTGAATTTTGAATCCACTTTATCTTGGTACCATAATAAAAAGTGGCTTCTCTTGATATCATTTTCCACTTGGCAAAAACATTAATAACGGAACATTTTCTATAGGAGTCAAAGAATCCCAAAAGAATGTCTCCAAATAACCTGCAGCATTCATATTTTGTGCCCCATGCTTTGCTGTAAACCAACCAATATACTAGAAAGGGAATATCCCAGTTGAATAGACCCTATCTCAGAAGGAGTTTGCATTCTCCATTGATTGAATATGATTCTTTGATGGCTCCTTTGGCATGCTTTTAAATCATGATGTTGGTAGAAAAAGTCCTACACTTCCACAAAAACTTTGCCTTTTATGAAAATATGCTTCATACACTCCTCCTGTCTACAGCATTGACGCATAGGCAACTGGCAATTTCTTCCGAATAATTTCATCTATAGGAAACCAATTGTTCCGTATTCTCCAAGATAACACATAAATTATTGTGTGAATACATGTATACCACATAATTTGTAAATGATGGAATTTGTAAACTTCATTTACTAATTTCTCACGCACTCTTCAAGAAAGAAGCTCATTTCGCATCTTTTGATCTTTTTATACTCCAAATAATTTCTTTTTGCATCACTCATATTTTTTTTTAATAACCTTTGAGTTTTATTGGTAAACCCTCACTTGTGGTGGAAGAAAACTGTGGTTACAATTAATTACGAAAAGTGAAAAGAAGGCAAATTACATTTATCTAAACGAATGCAACCAATTGTAGAAACAGGGAAACTAGAGATTGATTATAAGAAATCTGAACGACCTCAAGATCCAATACGCTCTAAAGAATCTGCCACCTGGTTTGCTTCTCGATAAATATGTGATATATCAATGGATATAATAGGAGAAAGCTCTAAAAGATCCTCCCAAATTAGTCGAATAGACCAAGGTATGTTAACATGATGATGAAACCAATGAACCACGACATTAATTTGTTTCTATAGCAATCATGTATATGCCAAGGACATAGCATATTTGAAGGCTATCTTAAGACCTGATACCTACGCTAAAGTGTTAGTACAAACCCCAAGAGAATGATAGAACCCAATAATTACCTTTCCCTGCCAATCCCAAAGCAATCCACCATAACCAGCCGGGCTTGGATTTCCAGCACTAGCACCATCAATATTTAGTTTATAAAAACCATATTGTGGATGGAACCATTTTACAAGAAATGGAGCTTTGATTCGTATTGGCACCATGGGGATGTGTAGCACATGTGAATAATAGAAAGAAAGAGACAATTTCTATGGTTTTAGCCTACCATTTAATTCGTGTAGTCGACATTTTACTTAAAGAACAAATTATGTGCAAGTTTACATCCTCATCCTTAAATCTTGCAAAATTTCTAGCCAACAAAAGCTCCTACGAAAGATGTGGTAGGATTAGGAAAGCTATAAGATGATTTTGCGTGGACCCACCAAAATGAGCATTCCAAAATAATATGGTAGACCACCAAGAAATATTAGCAGGAACTCTAACTCCAAATAATTTTCCAAAATATTACAATGCTTGAAAAAAAATATAATTGGTTGCAAAAACATGATCTACTGTTTCTACATGACCCTGTGAATAGCATTGACACTTGGAGACAATAGGAACCCCACAACGACAAACACTTCATCCACTGGAACGACATTATGCCAAAGGCAACAACAAAAAATTGAAATTTTTAATAGGAAGTTAGAGTTCTGAATAATCTTATACGACAGAGATGAAGGTCTAGTATTTCAGAGAAGAGACCAAACTGAGCTACTAGAAAATAAACCATTGCTGCAAGGGTACCAAATTAATTCATCTATACAGCTGCGAAGTGGGACTTGGGAATGTTGAATTTCCTCCACTAAAGGTGAGCCACCTAAAGAAAAAAGTTTATTTTGGTTCCATTTGCCATTTAAAACTGCTTCATAAAGTTTTGAATTTGGGTTGTTGATTGTCCAACCAAGTGAAGGCAAAGTACCCCGAACCCCTCCAATTGTCATACCAAAATATAACACTACCATCACGGATCAGCCATCTGCTATGTTCTAAAATGAATGGAAAAATATGTGAAATATGTTTCCAAAAAGGTGAATCACTAATACTTACAGAAACATTGGCCAAGTCTCAGGATGACAGAGATACTTTTGTCGCATGAAATCTACCCAGAGTGAGTGAGATGTAATTATTTGTCATGCCATTTTGCACTGAAGCGACTGGATCACAACAAAAAGACTACAAATTCCCAAACCACTTTCTTTCTATGGAAAACAGATGTTTTTCCAAGAAACCCAATGGCATTTAATATCCTCTTCTGATTCTCTCCAAGAAAAATTAGTAAAAAGAGAATGAATCTCTTTAACAACTTTTATGGGAGGTGTGACCACAGAAAATGAATAGATAGGAATGGAACATAAGACTGACTTGATTGAAGTGAGCTTTCCACCCATGGATAGAAGCTTTCATTTCCATCCTAATAATTGTTTCTCAATTTTATCAAGCATGGGGTAAACATCGAAGAAACGGGTTTGTCATAATGTAGTGGTGATCCGAGATAAGTAAAAGAGAGAGAATTTTCTTTGAAACCTGTTGTAGATGCAATGATACGTTTTCTAGAAGTTGCAACTTGTTGGTGGACTATAAAAGAACTCTCGGCCACATTAATTAAATGCCTAGATACAACTTCATAACGTCAAAGAAATCCCATTAAATTATTAAGACTACATCGAGTACCATAGTAAACACCAAGAAATCATTTGCATAGAGAAGATGCGATATAGGAGAACATGTAGAAGGAACATGATAAGAAGCGGGTCTTCCCTCTGCAAGAAGCTTCGTTAGACCCGTACTAAGTGTCTCTTCACTGAAAATAAATAACAACGGTGATAATGGGTCATCTTGTCTCAATCTACGAGAGGGAGTGAAGAAACCAGCTAATACACCATTAATTTTAACTGAAAACTGTGGCGAAGTAATAACATTCTTAATGAGTGATACCCAAGCAAATCCAAACACCCTCAATACTTCTAATAAGGAGTCCCAAGAGACCTTATCAAAAGCCTTTGCCATGTCCACTTTCATTATCACATGGGTACCTTGGGAACGCTTATTTAGACTATGAAAAAACTCCTGCGCCAGTGCAACATTCTCAGATATCATCCTACTAGTAACAAAGCTACCTTGATTCATTGAAATTAATTTTGGTAAAATCAAAATCAAATGGTTAGCGACCACTTTGGATAAGATTTTGTAAAGAAACTTGACATAAACTAATAAGCCTATAATCCTGAGAAGTCTTGGGGATCATCCAACTTAAGCACCAAAGAAATTATAGAAGCCCCCAAAGCATCATTTAGTACTTTTCCCATAAACAATTCTCGGACAGCTGCCACTATATCCTTAGCTACAACAAGCCATGCATGGATAAAAATAGTAGAAGTAAAACCATCAAGTCCCGGAGCATAATCTTCAGGTATAACTTCGACTGTAGCAAGAACTTCCACCTCAAAAACCTCCTACAAAAGCATGTCATTATCAGCATCTGTTACTAATCTTGGTATAAGAGATGTCATCTCCCTATATTCTATTGTAGTAGTAGTAGCTTCGGCCTTGAGGTGGCTTTTAAAAAAATCAATAGTAGCTTCCTACATTTCTCATTGGTCAATGATAACACCAGCTTCTGTAGTAATACTATTTAGCATCACTTTTTGTCTTTTTTGCCTAGCAAAAGCATGAAAGAAAGTTGTGTTCATATCCCCAGAAGACAACCACTTAACTCGTAGTTGTTGACACTTAGCCAAAAATTCGAATTTTACTAAAAATGGAAAAATTCCAAAAATCACGCCAAATTAAAATACGGAATAAAATAAGTATTCTGCAAAAAATCTAGCCCAAATCGGGTTAAAAATCACCTCCTAACATGCAATCGAATTATTACCAAAAATAGTAAAAAAATAACTAAAAATAG
>CAIGRS010304184.1:0-10930 GCA_903798395.1 Fraxinus floribunda
TTTGGTCCTTTTTTCATTTTTTTGTCTTGTTCTCTTTCCTTTGGGTGATATATGCCTACAAAAGCAAATGTGACACAATTGTGAATAGAAATTCACTCATTTTAATCAATAATTAGTTTGTCTAGGTATTAAATAAGTGCGCAAAAACACAATTATCATCATGCATGCAGCTAATACATCTATTTAGCCTGAGGTCATGCCATGTGCATGCAGTTAATATACGTATTTAGCATGCATCTATTCTTGACCTTTATGGCCCGACCTTAATTTCTTACAATAGATATGACAAGTTCAAGCTCGGGATGTTCTTCACCAGCCACAATCTATCCCCGAGCTACACCTATTAAAGTATAAAAACATTACAAATTTCATAAAAAGCTCAAGCTACTTGTCCAAAATAAGTAACGTACTTTAGCTCTATACTAAATGTTACAGATTTTACAAAATGTACGAGCTACTTGCCCAAGATAATGGCCAAGTAACATACTCGAGCTCTATATATTAAATACTAAAGATTTTACAAAAGCACGAGCTACTTGGCAAAAATAATGGCCAAGTAACATACTCGATATCACAGCTTTCGAAAGAAGCTCGAGGTCTAACCATTAAAATTCAAGATTATTGAGCCTCGACATTTATAACTCAAGTTATTATGTGCTCTTCAGAGCTACAAAACTCGAACTTCACCTATTAAGACCAAGAACTTAACATTTGTTTGTATCGAGCTCGATCCGTATCTTCGAATTAAATGCACGAACATAATAAGAAATAAATTGCATTAAAAGACAAAACATTAAGCCGTAGCCATTGAAATCAAAAAATAAGTCTGTGGTGTTTGCAGGATTGCCTTGGTCAGGAGTCTCGACCAAATCGATCTCGGATGCTGAAAGGTCGAGCTCATTTGCTAACTGACTTCAGCTCCTCGACGACAAGCTTCAAGTCCTCAGGGAGCTTGGTCCACAAAAAAGAGCAAGCAAGCCTCATGCCATAATGGTAGGAGCCTGACCCGTACTGCCCCAATAGCATCCCATACTCCTCTGACTTCTTGAATTCCTCCACCGCATGAGCTCGAGCCTTGGTCAGTTCACCCTCGAAGCCCTTCTTGTCGTACATAAGCTCGAGCTTGGCCTCTTCGACCTCATCTTTTGTAGCACCTACTTGGTCCTGAGCTTTTCGGGTCACGATTCTCGCCAGGTCGCGTTCCACCTTGAGCTCGTGAACGCACCTTTTGTTCTGCTCATTCTCCTCCTCAAGCTCGTCCATCCTGTGTGAGGAGCTTGAGTTCAAGTCTAAGCTTCGATCTATGCTCCAGGTCTAAAAAGGATAAACAAGGCCAATGCTAGGTTGAGCATGAAAGATGTAAAAACAAAAACAACTTAAGATCGGGATTCTACTAAGGTCAGCAACTCAGGGTCTTCACCTCTTCGTAATGCTCGACCTCATCAGCTTATTTGTTCACAATGCTCGAAATCATTGAGCATTGGGTGTATCCCTCCATCAAGTTCGGGGGTATAAGATTATCATCCAGGTCGACAATTTCGGGTGTGCCCCGAAGAGTGAAACCTCAAACATTTGGCTGGGGTGCAGGTTGTGGTGGAAGGATAGGGCTTGTTGTTCTCGATGACTACCCAACACCACTCAATACTTTGATCGAGGTTACTTCCCTGGCCTTCTTCTTCCACTTCGATGGGGTCGGTACCTTGGGCTTCGGGCCCTTGGCCTTATGGTGAACATTTACGAGTAGATTAGATAGGTCGAAAGACATTTCTAATTTTGTAAAAATTAAAAAGCAAGGCATTAGCTCGATCTTAAATTCGAGGTTAAAGCAAATAAAGAACAAAAGAAGATAAAGATCATACCCTCGATGTCTCTCACATTGGCAAGGTCGAGGGTGTCATCCCCGAGTAGAAAATCAATTTGCTCCACAAGTGGGTCCTGATTTACTAGCTTTAGCCTATCTCTATCTAAAACCTCGAGGTACTCCCAACCCTCGTTAAATCTGCCTTTGTGGGGGATTTCCCATTTCGGGCTAAAGGGGTGATCAGGTCTTAAGGTCTCACAAAAAAGAATAGTTCCTTACAACTCTAAAGTTAGGGTGTCTTAAACCCCATTGGTAGACAAGTACACAAAATAGCTATACCCGAGGCGAACTTTATATCAAAAACCATCCTCAAGAGGTTGACACCCTAAGTTCGACCTTGAGGCATCTACACGGTATAAAAAGGTAAATCAAAAGCCTCCACCTATTAGGGGCTAATTGGCTCGAGCACCTAAAAAAAAGGTTGGGAAATGAATGAAGAATGGGTAGAGAGGCCATCTAGACCCGACCTTAAGGCCATCCTTTAAAAAAGGCCATCTTTCCCTCTCGAGAATCTACTACTGTCTCAGTTGGCTTGGGGACCCTAACGCCACATAGGGGTATAACCCTGAACTCCTTAGCTGTCTTAATAATTATATGCTCTTTATACTTAGTGGCCTCTTTGGGGTAGGTCACGACATTCCCATCCTTAGGGTGCGAGCTAAAGGGTATGGCCATTGGAACAAGGGACGCACGTACACCCTTGGGGCTACTAGTGGTCTAGCTCTCAAAGAAACGACTATTGCTATCGCTCGACTCCCTCTTACTGTCACTCGACCCCTTACTGCTACCACTCGACATTATACTACTTACAAAACAAATAACTTAAATTCTTGAACGCTTACCTCTTAAGGTGGTCGCTCACAAAACCCACTAGCTCCAAACTTGAACTGCTTTTACATGGAGTTGAGAGTGTGAAAAAAGTGAAAAGCGGGGGTATTTATAGGAATTTTAGGAAGGTCAAAGTTCGCTGAATCTCAACTCTTGAATGTATGCTACAAGGCAATCATCTAAGATCGTGTGTCGCGTGCCCTACACGTGCCTAACTCGTGTCACGTCTCCAACTGTAACCCACAATAAGGAATGGAGTTCCACCTCAGGCTGTTGTACCCCATTACATCTCACCTTGTAGCTCGAGTACATAATCGCTAGCTACGATTTAAATGCACGGGGGCCTGTGTTGTGCACAAATATTGCAGCACCTAATCTCGAACTTGAAAGCCCGATTTTGTCCTTCCTTAATTATCTAAGGACTAAGGTCGGGCCATATTTCAAAAGAACGAAATTTCCCTGTCTTTATCTCATACCTTCTAGTAACATTAATCCTACTTTGATTGTAACTCTTCATAACCCTTAGCCTCCTCCAAACTACTTACCTATCACAATTTGATTCAAACTCAATCCCACAATTTGATTCAAACTCAATCAAGATGCTTTCAATATAACTCAAAACACCTTGCATGATAACGATAAGGATTACGAGTGGTTTGGTCCTTTTTGAGCTCAACCACCAAGATCTATAAATACATGATCAAAATTCATTATTCAGATACGCTTTTATATAATTTTCAGCATATAACTTTACGCGTAAATTTTATCTAATTTAAATATTGAAGGGACGACGAGAACACATTTCGACACATTTGTTTCAAGTATTGAAGATCGGTTTGTGCGGTATTCAAACATACAGTTCAAGATCTAGCATGTTCAAATTTTTGAAAGCATCAATTGACATAATGCAACGTGACATTTTATCATTGGATTTTTTAAAATACAATCACATTTCCCATCCAATCACAAAATGCCACACGACTTCTATCAAACAATCTGGCCAAATTCTCCCGTTAATGTGGCATTTTTCATTTTTAATTTTTGTGACCATTACAATAATTTATTTTTCACTTACAAGTTAACACGTGGTTAGATTTGAGGAAGGCTGATAGGGGGCCGCTACGTGTTGAGGGTGTAAAACTTTATGTAAGTAATTTGGTACATATAGATTAATCCTAAATAGACAGACAAAATTGAATAATAATGCAAAAAATGAATATGATTACTCGTGAATGTTTACAGATAATAAAATTTCAAAGAATATATTATTAAATGTAAACTGGTCCGTCCTTGTATAAGAAAAAATTTCTGCAAGATTTTTGGCTGAGAAAATAAAAATAAAAGATAAAGAGTTCAAAACAAACAAAAGCCAAAAAAATAAAAATAATAAAAATTAATTAGATCCAAAACTCTTGAGATCTTCTAATTTCCCATTGTCAAACTTTTTGGCATCACAATAAACCTGCTTCAAATAGATTTCGCCTTCTCAAAGTCTCGTCTACGAGTTTGAAAGTCTTCTTTATGAGTTTCTGGTCGAGGGCAGTGGTCCTGTAGATCTTGAACACCCGGTCGACACATTCTGGTGCAGTGCTCTGAAAATATAATTCCTCAAATTTCTTCTTCACAAACCTGAAAAAATATATGACAAAAGTAACAAGACTAATGAGTCTATTATGTTTGGTCACAATTAAAATGCTACCTAAAATCTGTTTCAATCGAAATCATAGCAATACAAGCCATTTATCAGTATCAGCAACTTAAAATCTTCTAGTGTCATTTATATATACAATTTTGGGCGAGTAAATAAGACATCACTTTGCTGAACTTTTTTCATTTATGAATAATAGTGAAGGGAGCAAACAGAAAAATAATCAGAACCCAGGTCCTCATTTATAATTTTTTTCACATATCAAGAAGTTGGATATAATTCATTTTGCCTTATTTCATAACTTCCAGTAGAGGATCTCTGTGTATATAAAACACAAATGTCAACAAGAATCAATAGGCCGTGCTAGGTCACGGGCCACCCTTGGCCACACGGCCCTCGTCACTTCTTTGTTTTCCTTTCCTAAATCCAGCCTTGTGTGGGCCGGCCTGATGGCCAATTTTGACACCTCTAGGACTGGCTTCGATAAGTTCCTGTTTAGCATCCTTTCTGCATTTGGAAGGAAAAAGAAAATGCTTACTCGTATGCATGCTCAATTTCCTGTTTTCCAGTTGAAACTGGCTGGTAATCCTTGTACCACTCGCATACATTCAGGGGGACCTGTAGCAAAGAATTTTAAAATGCAATTCCATTGAAATTTCCAACAGATAAACACTGATTACTTTATAGACCTACTTGCAAAACCTTCTTCTCGAATAAATCAAATTTGTTTAGAAACAGCATGAACGCAGTTTTCTGCATAATAAACAAAAAACATCACAAGTCATTTCCTCCTTAGCTAGCACACAAGCAGCATTTCAAATAAAATAGTGTTAAAAAGGAACACGACTTTAGTGCAAAAAAATTTCCTTACAATTAACTTTTGACCCATACTATTCTGTCAAAATAGGTTAACTTATTTTTTAACGAATAAAAGAAAAAAATTCAAGCATTTTAGGTAAAACCTCGAAGCATGGTTGCTTCAGGACCCATTCGAAGAGCTCTTTAGTCTCCATCATTCGATTCTTGTTATCATCCTCGAACAGCGTTCGATCATACCTGAAGCACAGTTATGATACCATGAATAAATTACAACAAAATTATCAACTTGACCCTGTAACTGTGAAAGTAATATCAGTCGTACTCGCTAATAGCCACACAAAATATCACCGCTGTAACACCCTCAAAAAGATGGATCCACTTTCTTCTCTCATTTCTCTGGCCTCCAACATCGAAGAGTCGATATACTTCACCACTTCTTTTTTTCTGACCAACTGGGCTGCAAACATATAAATGATTTGTATGACTGTAAGAATGATTAGAGAAAATGTCATTAGTATTACTAGATGGTGGAAAATAGAGTTAACATATTATCAAGAATGGAGAAATAATAATAAATGAGAGAAAAGTCAATGATGCGTGCCAAAGCCAAATAATCAACATAAGCTGCAACTTTAGCTATTCAAGCGGACGGCTGTTAACAAACAAATACACCACAAATGGGCCACAGTGGTGAGAAAACATAAGTTTATTAGATGAAACATTGATAAATAAATCCAGATAACTATGACCATAACATGTACCCCCACCCCCAGGAAAAAAAAATTCACTTCCTTGACAAGGCATGAATTGAGATTTCAATTTTCAGATGAATCTGGAGTTAGAATTCAACAGAAAAGAAGTTATGTAATTATCAAAATTGTAAATTAAAAGGTCATTTATGTCATTGTCAAGTCCATTTTTAATACTATGACTGAATCTGAACCTCAGAAAATGTGGTGAGCATTACACTATAAGCCCACTTAAGTTAGGAGGTGAATAATGCACATTGAAGAACATACATAGATACGTGTATGCATGCCAAAAAATTATTGAAATATATAAAATGTCATCAAAGAAAAGATTATCCATCTGAACTTGACATCTTCACTGAACACTTCTTAATCTTGAGGATATCTTTGACTCTGACAGCTTCAAGATATTGCCAGTATTTCAGATTTCAGCCATATAATTTGATTAATTTTGTTTATAATGAATTTTTTTTTCTAGTAATATGTTTAATATGCAAGAGAAAATAATTTCTATGTGAACTACGTAGTGTGGGTAGCATGAAGATGCAACCACCTTAAGAAAGTCACAGGCTCTGAAGTGACACTCACATGATGTCAGGACAGGGCAGGCAAGGTGAAAGGTGACTAGTGAGAAGTTTATACTGCTATTACATAAAGTATCTGGCTTATATTCTTATCCAATATTTCAGAATGATACTGGGAATGTTTAGGAAAGTTTAAAGAGTTCACATATAAGCAAGAAAATTGAAAATAAATAGTTCTTTTTATTGGTCGAATTTGGAAAAAAGAAAGTTACTTCCCTGGACACTAAGGTAAGAGCTACTATCAAAATAAGTAACTTATGTTTCTTTTAAGGAAGAAAAAGGTAATATATCCAAATTTGGAAACAAAACAATATTAGCCAAACATGCTTGTCCATGAGCGAAACATCACAATAGTTTGCTTTATCTCCCTCTTATTTCAGAAAGTGATTGAATCCACTGACAAGTACATGCAGTGGCACGGTGACATGATGAAAACTCTTTTAAAACTTAGAAAAGGGCTTAAGAATGAATTTTACATATGATAAGCCACAGGAAATAAATAAAAATGATTGTCTGCGATGGAAACCAAAAAGGTCTATTTTTCGAAAGCGCGAAATCAGTGATCACCTGAATTGAATTTCTACAACGCCAGTTGTGCGAACCCTAGCATAAAGAACATCTTCCTACATAACAACAAGCGTAATTATTAGGTTTACAAAAATTATCATAACATCAACCATACACATGGAAAAACCATATAAGGAAAAAAAAAATTGAAATGGAAACAGCAATAAGTGGTCAAAAAATGGAATGGTCAACAGCAGTAATTCAGAAGTTGGAATAAAAACTTTACCTTAACTGTTGGGAGCCCATTAAGTTCACAATGTGTTAATATTATGTTATAGGAAAAAGAAAAATTAATGTAAAACTAGATAAGTGAAGAAAATGATCAAAAATGAAAATGATATCACAAGAGATGAAATCAATATCAAATCAGTGATGAGGATGATCAGTAATGGAATTGCCATCATATGGTGATATAATGGACTTCTTAAAGTGGAATATGAAGATATGCCAATGATCCCTTGCAATAAGAGTCTAGTTTGACCTCTTGTAACTTGGTCCAGCCTTACCATAAGCTAAAAGACAGCTCAACTCTAACCGAACAATCTCCAAACTGATGAAATTGATATACATTGCCTCAGTTTCTATAGTGCATATGTTGGACATCAAGCACAATTAATGGAGATATATGGAATTCTAAAAAATTGGCAGTTAAATTTTTCATATGTATTCAATAGTCTTTCAAATTATATAAGCCAATTTCTTTGAAGGGTAAAATCGACTTTTAATTGCTTAGACAACAAATTATATAAACTAGTCCAGTTTTCATTCTCTTTTCAATATAGGATTCATCCCTTACATATAATAAAGACACCATTAAAGAATTTCATGAAGGGCATTTTGAAGATTTATTTTAATCCACCCAAACATGTTTTTAGTCACTAACTTGTCGTATATTATTTATCATCTTATGCATTAATTAAACATAAGAACGGCTAAGAATTGTCCCACATAGTTCGCTAAAACCATAAACATTCCAGCAAATTTTTCTTAAAAAATAACAGTAAATGTGTTATGTATTGCTGTGAATATATTGTTTCTTTTCAATTAAGATAAAACAACAAGAAAAAGCAGATAAACGATAGCATTCACTTTTCTACATACCTTTGTGGGAACATAATTTGTATCAGACAATCTATGCAAATTTTCCATAAAATATTGAGTGCAGTCTGGAACTTGCAGCTCGTTACCACGTGAATATGTTTCCTGTAAAGTTAGAAGAGATAACAGTAAAACATTTGAAATGCTAATCTATGAACAGGTCCAAATTATTTGAGAAAAAAATTAGTAAAAGATTGATCATATTAAAGAGCTGAAAGTTATTACATTAGCCCAATCAGATAAAATATAAAAAAAACTAACCTGTATGGCATTGTCTCTCCAAAGAACTTCTATCTCTTCTGCCAGCTCTTTGGTGAGACATGGGTAATCCAACCTACCACCAATTTCTGCAAGTTTCTCCCCATTTTCCTGATGCAGAAAAACAAAGTTATGTAAGTTAAATCTAAGTAAATCCCCTGATTTGCAGGATTTCCCAAGTCCTAAATCAACCAGCAAATACAAAGACCTTATTTTCTTCAGATATAATATACTTCAAGGGATCTTCTTCTGTTTGAGCCAACTCCTTCGCTCCATCATGTAGTATCTGTTAGCAACGATTTAATGAAAAAATGAAATTCTGCCCCTTTTAATCTCAATTCCTTACGAGTAATGCTATTTGAAAACTAAGTGTATCCCTATCAATTGGCAGTCATTTCAAAGGTTTTACATATTGCCAAAGGGAAACAACCAACACACCCTTTGAAATATTGCGTACTTTTATTGTCTGATAAACATTGGCATGGATGACGGGTGTGTAGCCCTTTAGCTCTGCCTCATCAAAACCGCTCTGAAATAAAAGTTTTATCTGCAAGGCAGTATAGACATAAAAATACTTGAGTCAACTGAACATAAATGCATATAATTTTTTATTTTTTTAAAAAAAAAAATCATGATCATTTCAGAAATAAACACAATATCTTGCCTGCTTGAAAATGGTGGACTTCCCTGAATCTCCAGCACCTTAGTAACAAACAAGTACATTCCGCGATATGTCAAATAAAAGGGTCAAGAAAGAAAGAAGAGTGCAAAAAAGAAAGAATAAGAGATTCTAGACCGATTAAAATAAAGAAGGTAAAAAGGAAAAAAGTGTTTCATGAACACGACAACCAAACTAAAGGCTTGTTTGGCACAGATTTTTCTAAAATCATTTTCCACCACACATTCTATCCCACAACTTTTTCCCACTTTTGTTTTTTTTTTATAACCGTGGATGTCCGAGCCCGCTTGCACTCACCTCGACTAATCCCACGGGACCTTGAAATTTATGACCGGATACTCACCTCAGTGGTCCCGAGGGGATTTTTTTTTTTTTTTCAATCACACGTTCTCCAAAAAATACATTTTTCACTTAAAAAAATTTGTGCCAAACAATCTTTAAAACTGCCTCTACTCGGTTGCTTATACAAGTGAAAGCTTGGTTTAGCTGGAAATATGGATCTTTGAAAGGTACAAATTCCAATACGACGCATTTGATTAGACACAAAATTTTCAATAAAACAAGCAAAGAACTATAATTGATCACTATTTTGAAATCAATGAACATTAGCAAAATAGATATTAGTACTACACTAGATATTTAGCATAACCAAAAAGATTGCATGTCCACTACCAAGCAGTAGAAGTTTTTGAATATGCTTCTCGGCCTTTGTTTCTTGCTCAATCCGTCTTTCTATTTCCGCAGTCTGAAAATTTATTTTGCAAGCAAAAATAAAAAAGCAAAGCAAGTAAAACTACAAATTTTGTAATATAATTAGAGGTTAAGAAAAGTTGGATTCAAAGAAGGATTTACTTGTGCGTTCTCTTCAGAATCAGCCTGATTACAATGTCGCTGTTTACTGCAAAGTGAGCCCATTCTTTTAATAACCGTGCACTGCATAAATTTTATGAGTCAAACTGATACAGGGCATTAATTATCAAATTCCTTCAGCTGATTACCTACATAATTTGCAAAGCCGTAATTCTTAAGAAGACAATATTTTTAAGCTAAAAATTCTAAAAATTCATTTTTGTCCATTTATGCAAATTGAGTGTGTAAATTACGCCCCAAATTAATGTAGAATCTAATCTTATATAGACGGCGGATCATGAATGGGGACAGATACATATTTATTGTCATAATCCACATCTTTAAAAAATCCCACAAGGATACTAGGTTACAAGACTTGGTAAACAAAAGTTTAAAAAGCCTGCAGACTCTCCAAATCCCCATATTCAACCAATCATGTGAAGATAAGATACAAAGACTCGATGACCAAATATCTTAGCCGTTACAGTTTGACCCTTTTCTCTTTCTCCATAGCTTTGCCCCCACATTCTTCAATGCGCCACCATATCAGAAAGCCATATCATTAAGCCATATTATCAAAATAATCTATTTCTTATCGTCAAAACAGAATCCAAGATAAAGGTTACAAGACTCAGAAACAGAAGTTTTAAATGCCTGCAGATTATTATAATGCCCGTATTCTACAAATCTCATGAAGAAATAGATAAAAAGACGCAATGACCAAAATTCTTAGCCGTAACAGAATTACCCTTCTATTTTCTTCCACGCCTTCTAGAAAAATCTGGCAATCAAGTGGCATTACAATTTCACATCATCAAATGTATTTATCAAGTGCTAAACAATTCTATACCTGAGCACGTCCAAGATTTTAAAAAAAAAAATACTTTAAATAAACAAAAAGAAAAAGCAAAATTAACTGGCCTTAAATCAGCTTAAAAGTTTCTACGATATGATCAGTGTCCATATAAGTCCCCAAAAAAAAAAAAAAAA
>CAIGRS010304218.1:0-10876 GCA_903798395.1 Fraxinus floribunda
TGGTTCGCATAGTAATTCGATATGCAAAATAGTAAATTTAAGGGAAAATGTTAGCTTCAGTCCTAAATCTATCATTGAATTGCAACTTTACCCTAATCTTTCATTTGTAGTGCTCACAGTCTCAAATCTTTCAATTTGTTGAAGATAGAGGACAAATCCGTCAATTTGCCCATGAGTTGACCAAGAAATTTGACCTTGATTATATTTTGACTATTTTAAAAAGATAAAATGATAACTTTACATTTTTCACATAAAGAGCTCGTTTGGTAGGGCTATTAATCAAATTAGAATTAAAAATATGGTCGTTATTGAGTCTCACTCGTCTAATAAAAGTCAAAAATAACGACTAGTTTTTCAATTTTAATCCAATTTTAATCTCTACCAAACACACTCAAAATAATAAAACTAATTAACTCAATATAAAAAGAGAAAAAATAAAAGAAAATACATACTCATCTTCCCTCGCCCAAGTTCCCAGCAGAGAACCAAAGTTTGATATGAAAAATATTGTGTTTGATCTATTATTTAGGCTTGCAATAATGATCGACAATTTCAAATGTTGTGTTCGCTGATTAGCCAAGTGAGTCTGATAGATTCTTACTTAAAAAAATGTTCAAAGCGAATCATAATGCATTTTTTCAGTAGTATTCATCTTTTCTGATCTTGTCGATTTCTTCCATTCCCATGGGAGATTATTAGAATTAATTGTTAATTTTTATAGTTGTAAATTGGAAAAGTCATCAATTGATGCGATGATTAGTCATGACTTCTGAAATAAAACGATGCATATCAGGAAGTTATGATATTTAGGTTGGGTGTGACCATTCAAAAAGCACATAATGAAAAGTAATAACATTTTGATGGCGTGCAACATAAACCATTAAATATGAAAAGATGTGAGCTAATGGTCTACATTAATTTATATCAAAAGATACACTTATTCCAAAAAAAACCACTTGAAAATCTATCAGTAAAGGACTCATAGTTCCATATCCTACACCACGTCAATTCAATATCAATTTGTTTCTATTTCTTTTATCTCTTTAAAAATTCTAGTGTTTTTATTTTGCTAAGATAAAATTTCGTTTGAATTATTTTCAAAAATATAAAAATTCCGTCAGACAATTTTTAGTTCGTGTCTATTCCATTCGAAAGGAACATTGTCATACATTGGTTCAACCAACAATATTAGTATAGTGCATTACCGAGTTTGTAAGAAGAGTTGTATCTTAGAAGATAGAAGTCTAATAATCCTACGGTATCAGTGTAGGAGGCAAAAATTGTTTTAAGGAGATTTACTACGGAATACTTCGCTTCATCTTCATTTGATCGTACGAGTCATTAATTTGGCAACAATAAACATGTTTCTCTTCTTACATGTCTCACTCTCAATATCCATCTTATTGTTTTATTGTTTTATTTTTATTTTGTTTATGCTTGAAAATTTATCTTATGGAAGAGTGAAAAGTTCACTAAAATTGAAGAGAGTTCAATTCAAAGTTGAGAGAGCTTTCAAGTCTTCCCAACTTGGCCAGTTGGCCTCCGTTTCACTTATGTTTATAAACATTCAAAATATTTTTTATTTACATATTTTGAGGGATCCACAAATATTATCTATTTATCCTCCACTTATTTCTATATATTTATAATTTAAACCTTGTATAAAGACTTCCCAAACAAAACTTAGTTATAACCAACGTATGTCAATTTTTTTCTCTTCTCCACTCTCCTTAATCCACCTTGGTTTATTATCCATAGCAATTTTCCTAACTATTCACATTCCATCTTATATCCTTCGCCCTCCATTCTTGTCAAGAGAAGCAGGCCATTTTCTTCATTACTATGAATATCACACATAAATATGATTCTCGAAGTGTAATTGGCCAATCTTCTTTGTTATACAAGATGCAAACTAAATATTAAAACTCTAAACCCTATTACAAAATTTATCTACAAATCACTGAACCAGATCGGAGGCTCAGAACATTGTACCCGTTTGTATCAAACTATGAAAGCTAGATTCAGTCAGAACCCTCACGATTCACAGTAAACGTGCAGCTTCTTCTATGGACCAGAAGAGCTCGACGTTACCAACAACAACGTTTCTTTTCACACAGAAAACACACTCAATAAACAGTTTAAAGAATTCCTCACAGAAGAAGAAGATGAAAAAGAGATAACACAGAAGTCTGCAGAAAACCCTCGAGAAGAATGAAAATGTAAAATGAATGAAAACCAATTAGAATATCCTCTGTTTGAGCCATATTAAAATTTTCATTATCATTCTTCTGCTCATTTTCAACTACACATTTTTCAATAAAATAATATTTTCCATCACATCAATAATTTTTCCTTCTTTTCCAATCATAATTCTCCATCAATTTACTATTCCAAAATACATTCTTCCAAAATAATGTGGCTCAAACACACCCAACGCATCGAGATTGGACAACAGTCAATCCAACAGGCCAGAGAAACTCACGCTTCTCAGAAAAGAAATACAACTAAAGTTGCAATAGCCAAACACGCTTTTTATCGGACCGGTTATTGGGGTAGGTGATCTAGGCCTTCATTTCAGTTGAATGTATTGGGCAATAGCAATTGAGCTGAAAGTCATTTCATCCTCGCCTATTGGGTTGGGCTAGCATCACAGCCTTTACATTCTTGATCCTCAATTATTTTCTGTCATGACCAAATCATGGCACTGAAGCCAATGGTTTCTTCAGCAAATGTTTGCAAGAATACTAGATATCACATCGCAGCAGTCGAGTGGTTATATTGCCAATTATCTTTAACCAACTCGGACAAGTTGAATTGGTGCAATTATAGAGTGTGAGAAGGAAAGGAACGTGTAAATTGCAAATAAAAAGAAACTAGACTTGTGTTAAGAACCCAATTAAAAAAGCTATCCGCAAAAAAGAGGCAAAGTACATAACATCAGTGAAATATATGATCAGAAATTGCAGATAACACAAAAATGATAAATCCTTTCCTAATAAAACACTTTGAGAATTTATTAGAAAAGTATCTCCAAACATGCTTTGAGAATCAAAATTCTTCATCATATCGGGGAAAATACAGTACTAAACACTCAAACTGTCAAAAGTAGAAACAAGAATTTATCATCTATCTTACAGCAAACTTTATCTACCAATCATCAAACGCAAAAATCAACTTTCTACAATGGCAAGCTGGACTAAATACATCTGCTTATGATTTATAATATGCAATCAGTCTAAAGGATGCCTTGTGTTCTAAGAGCCATTGCCATGTGTTTGAGGTTTCAACCCCGATAACATCTTCAGTGCATCTTCCATTGATGGTCTACTCGTAGTACATAGCAAAGCAACTTCAATAACCAACTTTATCTCCTCTTTGAATGAGTTGGAGAAATCAATGTCATTCTCTTTAGTAATTTCTCTAATGAGAATCTCTTTTGGAGTGTTGTGTATGCTCGATGCTGCATTCACCAATCTACCATTAGTTAAGACCTCAAGAATGATTTCTCCGAAGTTGTATATATCCATGTAGAGCTCCTCCTTCTTGGATGTGCCGAATTTACCTGTCCAAATAATTAAAAGACAAAGAAAAGGAGAAAAAACATCATAACAGTCGGAGGGTGGGATAAGGGGAATGGAAGTCGACAGAAAATTTTGGGCTGAGGTTTATAAACAAGTGTGCAGCAGAAATGCTGAGATCACAAGGATGGAAATGACACTTCTAAGTAGTGATTTTTTGGAGTAATATCCTAGAAACAACAACAGGGAGTGCATGTTTAGTATGCAATATTATACGGTACTAGACTATAAAATGTTAGTTTCTTTTTCTTTCTTAATGCTATTTGAGTACTATCTATTCCTACTTATGGCACGAGTTTATATGGAATACATGTACATCACATGCTACCGTAACATTCTCTTTACTATAGGCTAAAGCCTTTCAAAAAATTCTTGGAAGTTATGATTTATTTTGCTCATACGAATAAACGATACACATATAAGATATTATCTTTACTACTACCTGATAGAGATTAATGTATATGTATAATTTTCGGCAGTGGCAGTTAAATTTACTGGTTAAGAAAATAGAATAACGTGCCTATTAATAAGAAAGGAATATATAACCAAGTGAAATGAAAAGGTGGAAAAAGGAAACTTTATGCATTTGTATGATTCTGATCAATGTTGAATAATGTGTTGAACATGTACCTGTCTCCGTGAATTTTCCTGGCAATGGACAAGTCAACTGAACCACTGATTTAAGTCCATATTCAACCAAATGAGGTTCCATATTTTCATCGAACATTATATTACTCGCCTTCAGATTTCCATGTGGTATTGCTGGATAACAATCATGGTGAAGGAAGCAGAGTCCCCTTGCAATTCCAATCACCATCTTATACTTTGTTGGCCAATCTCTCTTCATTCTGATCTTTTCCGACAAATTTCCATTAGGCAAGTAGTCATACAACAGATAAGCTAGACGGCTGTTGTAGCAAATCCCGAGCAATCTTGTCAAATTATCATGCCTTGCATTTCCCATTCTGTGCAAAAATTGTAACACGACTTCCTTTCTTTTTGGTTCCCATTCAATCTTCTTCACTGAAACAGTTATTCCTGTGGGTAAAACTACTTTGCAAATTGAATCTGGCATTGCAGGTACTTCTTCAAGGACTTCCACAGAATCAAAGCTCCTCAACACATCTTTTGCAGTGAACTGAGGAAGTCCAGTAAAAGCAACCATTTTCCACTGGCCTTTACTTGCTCTTTTGAAGTATAATATCCCAAAAACCGCAGTTGTGATGAATAGGACTACGACTGCACAGATGATCAGAATCCAGGCTAACTTTTGAGTTCTTCTACTTCCCACATCTAGTCCATTTGGAATAACATTTTCATGATGGCAAGGTCTCAGAGGTGCCCCACAGAGTTTCGGATTACCAAAAAATGCACTTCTATCCATCAATCTGAAAGTCCTCTGTGGAGGAATTAAACCCCAGATGTCATTGTAGGACACATTCAGAAGTTTTAAGGTCAAAGAATTTCCAAATTCTGCTGGGATTGGACCACTGAAACTATTTCGAGACATGTCTATAACCCCAATAGAAGGAAGTTTAGCCATCTCCAAAGGAATAGGACCTGTTAAATTATTGTTTGCCAAATCTATGCTCACAATTTCCTTACAATTGGAAATACTTTCTGGGACAATTCCCGAAAACTTGTTTGTACTCAATTCAACGACATATAAGGATTTACAATGCTGAAATGGAGGGATATTGCCCGAAATGCTACAAGAAACCACAGAGAAGTTCTCAAGAAGAGGCAGAGACCATGTTTTTAATGGTATTATACCTCCAAGCACAGGATTATTAGATACGTTAAAGTACTGAAGCCCTGAAGCTTGATCAATATCGGCGGGGATTCCTCCAGTGAATCTATTTCTAGACAGGTCCAGATAAGATAAATCAGGAAGATTACTAAATTTCAAAGATATGTCACCTGAGAATGAATTATCTTCCAGTCGAACACGAACAAGAGAGGAACAATTGGAAAGAGATGGAGACAGCCCTTCAGTAAAATTGTTTGAAAACAATATCAATTTCATTAACTCCCCTCCTGAACATATATCAGCTGGTATGCTACCAACAAACTTGTTGGTCGAAACATCCACATATTTGAGCTTTGAGTATCTTCCCAAGTCTTGAGGGAGTGAACCTGAAAAGTTATTGTTCCATAGAAGCAGAGTATCAAGTTGTGGAAGCTTGGCAATTCCTTCAGGGACAAAGCCATCCAAATTATTGTACATTAGGCTTAGAAGCCTAAGATTCTTCAACTCTGAAAAACTATCCGGAATTTGTCCGAAAAGTAGGTTGTCCGAAAGATCCAGGCTTTTAAGGGGCAAGATGTTGCTTAATTCCCATGGAATCATTCCAGTAAGCTGATTACTGAAGAGGAAAAGTGATTCCAGTTTTGTAAGGTTGCTGATTTGCTTTGGGATTGAACCATAAAGGTTGGCATCTGCAATGTCAAGATATTTGAGTTCGCTCATGTTCCCAAATTGCCATGGAATTCCTACTTCATATCTGTTATATCCAATCTCCATGTGAGACAGTGTTTTCAGCTTCCCCAGTTCTGGAGGTATGTTACCACTAAGAATATTTCCTGCCAGATGAATGAATTCAAGGTTCTTGAATGAACCATATTCTGATGGGATTGGTCCACTGAAGTAACTCCCAGCAAAATTCAGTACCTTGAGTGACTGAATTTCGGATATATCGGCCGGTAAAGGTCCTGAAAAGCTGTTACTGAATGCATCAAGAACAACCAAATTCTGGAATTTGGAAAACCCACTCGGAAAATGGCCTGAAAAATTGTTCCTGCTGATATCAAGGGATTTTAGATTGGTAAGGCTAGAAATCCCAGCAGGAAGTTTATCTGAAAATGAATTGTGACTGAGGTTCAAATCAACCAAGTCAACAAAGAGATTGAACTGTTTTCCTGTTAATGAACCCCTAAGATTCTTCTTAGACAGGTCTAAACCGACAATTTTCGAAGAATCTTGACCGCATTTCACTCCAGTCCAAGAACATGCAAGAATTTTCCCTGAAGAGTTCACTCCAGAAGGCACAAACCAGTCATTTAAACTGTTGGAATCATCAATTACCTCAGATTTGAAGCTCAAAAGTGCATCAGAAAGAGGATCAGAAGCCAAAACTTTCACCATAAACATCAAAGAAACTGCAAAAATAGTGAAATAATACACGGAACGGAGAATCCCCATTGGAAATTGCATCACGAGTGCAGAAGAAAGAGGGCTAATTTGGAGAGAGACCCCAGTGAAAGATTGCGTATGTATGTATCCGTGTGTCTCTATTTGATATGTTTATTTTTGGTGAATGATGCATGGGAAATAGAGACAGTTTCAAGAAAAAAGTTGAAAATTCATAGCAATTAACAGTTGATATGGGAATATAATTCAATTACTTTTTCAACAAGAAGGGACCAGGGAAATGTTAATTTGGTATAATGCTGTTTGCCATCTTATCTAAGAAGCATCTTCCTTTTTTCCCCCTTTAGACAGTGGAGGATAATTCATTAATGTGAAGCTGTGAATTTAAGCAGTAGCTCGAGAAGGAAATAGTACTGCCTGCCAGAAGCAGTTGTCACAAGGATAATGAGGAAATAGTAAATGGTATTAATGAATGAAATGCATGGAAGACCCTTTTATTTTATTTTTTTTGCCGCATGCTCCTTAGAGTAGGGATTTTAGGAAGTTGGAAGTAACCGATTGGGTTGGTCCAATTAAAAAAAAAAGGCAAGAGAGTCTTCAGGCATTGATCGGGTCGAGTTAAATAAAGACTGACTACCTAATAATGTATAGCACTCCGCAAAATAAATAACAAGAAGTCAGAAATGATCGATTGGGTTGGTCCAATCAAGAAAGGTATGGAAGTCTTTGAATATTGTTTGGACGGAATTAAATAACGATTGTGTATCTAGTGATTAATAAGCACTCTCATTACACGCGTATCGACCAAATAAATAATTATAATCAACTCTGTGACGAAAAATGCAACTATTATTTAACATGACTAAACGTTAAAGGTCCATTTGTTGTTGTTCGAGTATTAAAATTATTGGGGAAGTTGTGTAAAATTCACACAAATTTGCATTGAAATTCGTTTTCCACTTCTTTTTGTTATTTTTGAATAGGAAATGGTGTCCAACATCGACACTTCATGCATAAAAATTGAGGATATTTTTGTTTACGCCGAAAAGTGACAAAATTTGCATTAATTACACCCAACTTTCTGCACAGATTTCTATAAGGGTCCGTTTGATAGAAAGATGGAAAATGGGTGGAAAGAAAATGTTNTAAATCTCATGCATGAGTGGTTTGCATCGTGTAAAAATATTCGAATTGGATTAGACAGAAATTAAGCAGCATTTGTCTCTAATTTTCTCAACAAAGAAGGGGACAATATTTTAATAAAGGAAATCTGTAAATATACTCTACTTTATTGAGATAAATAGTATTATTTAATTGCTTATATTTAAAATGAGTACACAACATTCAATTAATCATGGAAAAAGTGTCCAAAATTGACTCAAACGGCACGAAAATGGGAGCAAGTAGTACAAGAATTTAAATTTATTATTCATCATCAATAAGTGGACAGATAAATAGCAATACGTGACAATGGTTTAACTATTACGCCCATTTTTTCTTCAAGAATGTATTTTTTTTTTTTTATTTGTTGCGAGATATGTGGTTAAAAAATGAAGAAAAAGTTATTGATGTGATGAAAAATATTATTTTTATTGAAAAATGTGTGGTTGAAAATGAGTATACGAATGAAAATGAAAAAATAAAGTGGCTCAAATAAGGGCTACGTAAATTGCTGATTATGGACTGAGTGTAGTTCAGTGAAATCTTTCGTTTAAATTGCTTTCACAAAGAACGTTTTTCTAAAATCGTCGACCCCCGAATTTGAAGTGTCCTACTTTCACATGATTTATAGGGTCAACAAGCAATCAACCTATCGCGATCATGGTGTGTAATACTTTTTGTATTAACGATCCTTGTAAATTATGGCGATAAATGACGTTACTCATTTAGAACTCAACTTTCAATTTTATTCGTAGTTGGACTTTTAAACTTTTTTTTGAACAAACATAAATTTAAAGTTATTTTTTCATCTAATAATTTTTTTAAAAAAATTGTAAACCTTAATTTTATTTTTTAAAAGAGTAATTTTAAGCTTGAACAAATGTACTGTTAATGTATTTTAACGAAAATCCATTTTTAAACGTAGTTGTTTTTGCACTGAATCTTTATTTAAGCGCCCAATTCTAAATGACACAAAAAATGTGAAGCAATATCTTTCTCTCTGTGATTTAAGAAAACAATTCTTGAACTTGGTCAAGAAAATTAAAATAATTAATTCTTGACCAATAGAGTTAGCTATTACCTGATAAAAAAATAAAATAAAAATAACAAAATAAAAACTAATTGTTGCGGTTGTAAAATATACACTCCTCAAAATTTTAAAAAATAATAGAATTCTACTACAGATTCGAATGTCATAGGAACACAGGGAAAAAAAATTGTTTGTGTTTTTAAATTTTTAATAGTGGTTTTTTGGAGATTGTGTTATTAAAAAGTTGGAAAAAATTGAATTTACATGTAAAATTATTTTATGAAAGAATGTATCGTTGAAAATCAGTTTTTTTTTTTTAAAAAAATTGAGTTTTGAAAAAAAATTGGGCCCAAACAACGGCTTAATAACTAATAAATTATATTTTGTAGGCCTCATAGAATTACTATAAATATGAAAATGCATAGATTAATTTCACAAATGGTCACTGAACTTACCTAAAAATTACAAAATTGTCACTAAAGTATAAAACTTGCAAAAATGGTCGCTAAAGTTTCATGCGCTGTTAAAAACGGCTACTGAAGTTTTAATTTGTTTCACAAACAGTCACTGAAGAAACGTTATGATTTTAATTCAAACTTAAAGGACCAAAACACGTGTACGTAGAAGTTTGACCACCTTAAGTGCAAGTTTCTTGCTATTAAGTGCCATCTTTGGAGTAAATGAGATGAAAATTGTAAAAGTGATATTTTAATTCTCGTTCCTCCTATATACATACAAAATCATAAATTTAGATATGAGATATAAATATTTTTCTATCTTTTTGTGTGATCCTACCTTTGAGGTGGTCAAACTTCTATGTCCACGTATTTTAGTCCTTTAAATTTGAATTAAAATCATAACGGTCATTCGTTGATCGTCTGTGAAACAAATTAAAACTTCAGTGATTGTTTCTGCAAGTTTTAAACTTTAGATCGTTTTGTAATTTTTAGATAAATTCAGTGACCGTTTGTGAAATTAATCCGAAAATGCATTGGTACTATTCCCATAAAATTCCCAAAAAGTTGCCCTAGATTTTAAAAGGAAATGCTGAAATCGTGCGGCATTGGGATGAAGCGAAACACGTCTTTTCAGAATAAAGGTAAAGTAACTAAACTTGGACCGGATTCCATTATGGGTCAAAAGAGTATTAGCCTAATCATATGATTAGACTCCAATAAAACCATCATCATTTTATATTATAATCATGCTACTCACTAACTTCTAATTATATTGAGAAATGCCACGTGTACAACTGATGTACGACCATCATTTCCCAATTATATCAGTTACTAGATTTTATTCCAAGTTATATGAACAGCAACAGATTGGAAACAAAAACAAAAAATTACTTAAATTAAGTCCCTTATAACCACTTGATCGAGTCCCAAACTATTAAGTTAAACAACCCCCTTGGTATACAGAATTTTTTGTACAGAAATTGTACAAACAACACACACATGGTGGGGTCCGCACAATTTTTATTTTTATTTTTTTAATACATGTGAGGCCCGTCCAGACCCCTGTGAAAATAATTCTAGCAACCCAGAATTATTCTAAGTTAAAAGGTTACCTCGAACAATTATGAGCACATTAATTTGATTTGCCAAGTCACCCAACAAAAATATGAGTAGTTGTGAATGCTAGCTCTTAAAAATTTTGATACGTTGTAACTTGAGTCATGAGTCGTTAAATTAAAGATGCAATTTTTAAAATGTGCTTTTTAAATAGTCATTTTAAAGATGAATAATTTATATAATTTTGGGTCCGTTTGATTGTAAGAGTGAAATTTGGATAGAAAGAAAATGAATTTCAGATAATTGAATTGTCAGAATTGTTTTCCTGAGAATTGTTAATTAATTGTGTTTGATTTGTATAATTTTTCATCTAAAAAATGTTAAAATTTTGAATTTTTTGGTGTTCGTTTGGCTTTGTTTTTCACAATTGTGGATAGAATTT
>CAIGRS010304258.1:0-13708 GCA_903798395.1 Fraxinus floribunda
TTTTGAGGTCTAGCTCCGCCCCTGGCAATATGGTAGGGTTCCACATTGTATGGAAGAAACCAGAGAAGTTTCCATCAAATGGGAAGCAAGCTTAAATGAGATTAGATGTTATCTCAATCAAGCTTTGAACAAATTATTATTCAATTTAAATACACTCATGACACTTGCTTAGGATGCCTTTCTTGAATCTTGACCTCGAAAACATCGATGATAACTAGTTCATGTTAATAAATTCACAAGATCAGGAAAGAGAACAAAAGCATCTAAAAGTTTAATTCATTTGGACGAGTGAACCTTTAATAACAATTATCGAAGGACGAAGAGTGTCCTAGAAGCACGCTGAAGTGCAATTTTGTTCATAACAAAAATGAAAAGCATAGCCATCTGATTTATTAATGTCATATCCGTTGCTTGACTACACTCCTTGTTCAGGGCTTGTCATGGACATCATATGTGCAATTTTCTTGGCAAACCAATTATGAAGCACTTCCTTCACCAATAATCTCTGCAAGAACAAACACCATTTTGAAAATGGTGAAACCTATTTCTATCTCTCACAACAATTCTTCTTCCAGTGATCTTCGAAATGAGCTTGATCACAGAATGGCAGTCATTGCAAACTCTTAGATTTTTTATGATCCTTAACGTGCGCTGTGGTTCAGTCGATATTAAGCCATAGCATATTGCTAGCCTCTCACTGTGTATGGCTAAAGCCCATTCCTTCTCTCGATCGGTAATATCCTGTGACACCACCTCTATTTGCGGATTGTATCCTTCTGACCTCAATGTTTCATTCAACTCCTCCAATTTTCTGTATATCGCTTCCTTTTGAGGGTGTCTAATGTCTCCCAGAAAGAACTCATGAATCTCATTATTCACTTCAATTGAACTGCAACCTGGTTCTTTCTGAACGCCACCTTCTTTCAACATTGCCCGCACTAGTGCAGCCTCTTCCCATTTATTCCAAGAAGCATATGCGTTAGCCAGAAGAATATAAGTTCCGGTATCAGCATGCCCATTATCTAATAGAATTTTTGCAACCTGTTCTCCAAGTTCAACATTTTGATGAACTTTGCAGGCATTTAAGAGTGATCCCCATATTTTATGGTCCGGGGACAATTCCATATTCTGTATGTATCTGAAAGCCTCCTCAAGATGTCCTACACGACCCAAAAGATCAACCATGCAACCATAATGTTCAATCTGCGGTTCAAGCCCATACTCAATTTTCATACTTGCAAAAATTTCAATACCATCGTCCACCAATCCCCCGTGACTACATGCATTAAGAACACCAACAAAGGTGATGTTGGTGGGTCTTAATCCGTCCTTTATCATTATTCGGAACATCTCAACGGCCTCTATGCTCTTCCCGTGCAATGCAAACCCCGTGATCATGGAATTATAAATTGTGACCTCTTTCTCTTTTATCCCCTGGAACACCCTCTCGGCTTCTTTAATATTCCCACACCTTGCATACATATTAATCAGAGCTGAACCAACAAAATAATTAACCTCAATATCATACTTCTCAATGTAAGAATGAATCCATCTACCAAGCTCCAACGCTCCCAATTGTGCACAAGCAGATAAAACACAAACAACCGTTACTTCATTTCCTCTCACGCCTTCCCCTTGCATCTGCCTGAATATCTCCAACGCCTTATTCATTTCCCCATTCCTTACAAGCCCATCAATCATTGCTGTCCAGCAAACCGTATCCTTAATCCTCACCAAATCAAAAACATCACTAGCGTTTTTCACAAACCCACAATCAAGATAGGAGGATATCATTACCGTTAATGCAACAATATCTCTATCGGGCATTTCATCAAACACCCTCTTCATATTTTCAAATTCTCCACATTTTCCATAAAACTCCAGTAGTTTTAGTTTAACTGATCTATTCGAACACAGCCCAAGTTTTGCAGACTGAGCATGAATTCCCCTACCCGTTCTCAAATCCCCGTAAAACCCACATGCCTTTAATACAGAGCTAATTACATAATTATCCGGCATAACAAAATTTTCAATCATTTGCATATACACTCGGATGCCATGATCGTATAACCTAGATAACACAAGCCCATCAACAAGAGCGGTATAGAGATAGACATTAGGCTTTGAGAACTGTTCGAAAATCTTGAGAGCATAATCAATGGCATTACATTTGGAGCAAACGCGAAGGAGCTCAAATACAACAAAAACGTCGTCTTCTTCGCCATTTTTAATGATATCAGCGTGAATTGAAGTAATTTCGTTGCTATTTCTGCATTTTTGTAGAAGAGATATGGATTTCTTACGGTACTGAGAATGAGAATTGTTGGGATTTGAATTTGAGTTAGGGTATAAAGGGAAGAGAAGCGCGGGTCCGAGCCCGATGGCATGCGCAATGCAATTCATTGACCTTAAAAAGTATACTGAACCCGTAGTTTCTATTAAATTGCCATCTTAAAATAAACTGACAAGAGAAACCATAAAAACAAAAGGACATAATACATGATTTCTTTTTTTTTTTTTTTAATGGAAATAATACATGATTTCTAGTGAAAAATAGAGACAAATTTAATTTTCGCAAAGTTGAATATTTTGATATGCTAGACAATACTATTGTTCCTAAAGAATTTCAAATGACCTGAAAATCGTAAAGATAGATTTTAATAATCATACCCCAAATGTTAATTCCAGGGCATAGGTTGTTGTTCTCTAGCCAAGTGATTATACACTTTGAATGATAAGCATGTGAGCATGATAGGAACGATATTTCTTCTCCAACACAAGGCTTGTTCAAACAAATACAACACTCTTTTTGTTCTATATTATTAATTTCTACTTTAACTATCTCCAACGACTGAATGAACGATGGATTTTCAGACTCGAAAGTACGCATAATGGCTCTTATTGTATTTATCGAAACTTAATGTGAACCAAGTGTGTATATTTAGCTTTATTGACTTTCTAATTCCCTCCAAACTCCTAATCCTGTAATATTTTTATGACATATTTAGTAGCTGAAGCGAAATATTATTACATAATTAGTCAATCATATTTTCCATAGTAGTTGTTAAAAATCTGACCTAAAAATAAGTACAGTATAATCATAAACAAACTCCAACGAGCAAAAATCACTATTCATAGACAACCAAGATCGTAGGGAATTGGGGTGGGAAAGAGGACATGGTCCCGCTCTGATTTAATTTTGAACTTTGTTTTGTGTACATAATGCATGTACATAGAAGTGTTTATAACCCTCATATGGGGTGGGATCCACATTTTTGTGGACCCCACCCTATGTGAGGGTTATGTACACATTTATGTACATATATTATGTACAATTAGCATTTTTCTTAATTTTTTATGTCATTAAATTTAAATTGTATTTAAAAATAAAAATAAATAATAGATAAGTAAATAGGACGAAAATTAGAGATATTTTAATCATGTCCCTAACCTACCATGCCTTGTTGTCATTCACGTAAGTTCAATTCTAATTCTCTTTCAAGACTCTATTTTTACTTAAAATATTCGACGCTATTATTCCCTATCAACCAGTGTTCTAATTAGCGGGAAATAGCGCCGCTATAGCGCGAAGTGTGGCGAAAACACTCCGCTTCGAGGTATTCGCGTAAAAAAAAGGTCAATCTTTTTTGTTGACCGCTATAGTAGGATTAAGCGCGCCCCCCTTTTTTCCATAAAAAAAATTATATAAAAATATATTTAATACCTTAAAAATAATTAAAATAATATTAAATGTACGAAACGCATTATGACGCCTATTCTCCGCATTGACACGCTTAAGCTTGTGATTCTTGATTCTCGACCTCGACGCATCGCAACGCATTACGCATTTTAGAACACTGNAATAATTAAAATAATATTAAAAATACGAAACGCATTATGACACTTATTCTTCGCATTGACACGCTTAATCTTGTAATTCTTGATTCTCGGCATCGACGCTACGCAACGCTTTACGCTTTTTAGAACATTGCTATCGACTATCAAACTCCAAATTTTGTGATTATTTTTCTATTTCTTTTAATAACATATATGGAGCCAAACAGGGCGGATGAATAGCACGAAAAATAAAAAAGAGAAAAATAATGGACCTTTGGTCCCTAAATTCTAATTTTATTCGTTTTGGTCCCTAAATTGAATTTTCTCCTCTTTTTCCCGATTTTTTCATTCCCACGTCCTCTCTTTACCTCAGTCATTAACCCCGTTTTTTGTCCAAATTTTTAATCAATCTCAAAAAAACAATATAAATGCAAAATAAATAAAATCACCTTTTCAACAATTATATAAATTAATAGCCCAAAATAAATTTAAAATATTCATTTATCAAATATATATATATAGTGCAAAATCTCAATTACACAAGCTCTCTTGGGCACATAACAATTAACATGAAAAAATAAACACGCTTTTAAAAATGTTATTTCAAATGCGAGTTTTGGTCGTTGTTCTCAAATAGTCAAATATTTTACTACACAGGTTTTAGAGTCAAGTTCAATCAATTTCTTCTACTTTACGTCTGCTTTCAACTTTTCAACATTTTCAAGCAAATATCCACTCTCTCCCTGGTTGACCCAGACAAACACTCACCCACCTCAACATAATACATATTCTTCTGCTTATACACCAATTCCACTCCGATGATCCTTCCTTTCTTCCCTTTATCTCTGTTTCTTGAACAGTGATATATGTAAGTGATTTTGCTTTCATCATTTCATAGTGAATATTGCGAAATTCTGCGTGTTTTTATTGATTTAAGTTACATGAATATAATCTCTGATACTTTTCTGAAAGTCCCAGAAGAAATTGTTCCGAGATAATTATGTCTGATGACTTCTTATGATGCTTTCAGATTTTTGTAAATGAAATTATGGAGCCCCAAAAGAGGAAGTCATTATTTTGCAATTGCTTTCCATCAGCACTGCTGCTTTCTGCTGTTCTCTTTATTGGGAGTGCATACATAGTCACTGATTATAAAGAGGTATTTTTCGTATTTTTTTCCATCTCTATAACCTCAATTATTTTCTCAATCTTTGGTGTTTTTCATTGCTGGTTTTGTCTTATATTGAACTTATCATAATTCCTTAGTTACTTTTATTGAAGATTTAGATATGAGGAAATAAATGTTGTTCTTTGTAAAATCCCAACTTAAACAAATAAGTTTGTCCCCTCTACACCCCTAATGACTTAGTTTCTAGATGAGTTGGTTTAACATGATATATCAAGAGTACAATATATAGGTTGTAGTTCAAGTCTCTTGACCATACATTTATACGCATATGCATGTATCAAGCCTATGAGGGGCGTTTTCCCCTCTCCAGACCCAACAACTTAAACTTTTAGATTAGGTGATTCAACTGTACTCAGTGCTTCAAATTTTTCAGAAAGAAGTTATATGTTGTCATTTTCCCTTGAGTTCGTTGCTGCTACAATCTCAAAAATGAATTAGAATAATGAATGATTGAATTTATTTTTCCGTGCAGAGGTTTTTGGGGGGTCAAATGCTTTACAATATAAAGGCCACAAAATCTAAGATGTGTGAGGTTTGTACAAGTTTTTGGCAGTTCTTTATTTATCAATTCCTGCAGCTATTTAGTGTGTTATCTTCAGTCCTGACCATGAAAAAAATTGTGCTTATATGCTGCCATTTGCGTTGTTTTACTCCATTTAGAATCAGTGCAGACCTGAAGGAAGTGAGACCTTGCCTAAAGGGATTGTTTCTATAACTACTGATTTGGAGATGCGGCCACTGTGGGGTCGTCCAAAGAAGGTATGAATCCTTTCTCATCAATGTAAAAGTACTAGTTTGGACAGTTCATCATACAAAATCAAGAAGGGTTGTTTCCTTTTTAATAAAACTGTGATCTTTTCCCTATTTCTGACTATAATGCCAAGTGCATTAATCAATACATTGGCTGTGGCGTAATTCCATTTCCAACAGTCTTTTGTTGTATCCCGTCTTGTTTATGGGGGATCTGAATTTCTCGGCTTTCTACATAGACTGTGTTTCATTTGATTCATCCAATCAACATCTTTTTTATTTTGTATTCCAACTTTAGAAGTCCAGGTCACCAATGAACCTGTTGGCAATTGCAGTTGGAATAAAGCAGAAACAAAATGTAAATGAAATGATTAAAAAGGTGAGGACATGATATTTAAAACCCTGTTTTTATTGTTTATATAAACTTCTTGGCTTACATACTTATCTTATTTTCAGTTTCCATTGACCGATTTTGCCATCATGCTTTTCCATTATGATGGTAACGTGGATCGCTGGAAAGAGTTAGAATGGAGCAATTATGCCACACATGTTTCTGCTATTAACCAAACTAAGTGGTACTAATTCTTCGCCGCTAATTTAAGCTAGTTTTACACAGTTTCAGACGTACCTCGAGATATCTCGTGCACTTAACCATCGTACTTGTTCCTTTTGATTTAGGTGGTTTGCCAAGAGGTTCTTACATCCAGATGTTGTTGCACGGTATGCCTATATTTTCCTTTGGGATGAAGATCTTGGAGTTGAAAACTTCCATGTTGGGAGGTATCTTTTAATATCTGTGAGTTCATAAGTGATGAATAATTCACCTACACGCATGACAATAATTACATGGCAGTTCCTTAGTTATAATTTATTGTATTCGAAGTAGATAAGTTCAAAAGTGTTAATGAAGATTAAAACAGATAGTTTATCCATTTCCAGAAGTTGGATATTATCACATTCAGAAATACACAATTGATTTCCCCAATGTTTCTTGTAGATATCTCTCAATTATTAAAGAGGAAGGGCTTCAGATTTCACAGCCAGCAATTGATCCTGAAAAATCAGATGTCCATTACAAATTTACGGCACGAGAGTTAAACTCGACAGTACACCGGTATTTCCTTACATAAAGCTTATAGGTTTTGTAATTATTATTGTTAATTGAGAAGTTTGCATTCTTAACCTAAAGTTTATATATTCTGGCTATTTTCTGCTACCAGAAGGACTATAAACTTACGTGGTCCAGGCAGGCGGTGCTATGAAGATAGCACCAGTCCTCCGTGCACGGGGTGAGTTCATTCCTAGAAATCCATATTAATGCAGGGATCATGTTGCTCCATCATAAATTTTCGTAATTGGTTAGGATCATGATAAATTTTATAATTAATACAGGTTTGTGGAGATGATGGCTCCTGTTTTCTCAAGGGAATCATGGCGTTGTGCTTGGTACATGATTCAGGTGTGGCATTATTATATACTTGTGTTACTCAATATTTGGTGTTCGTTTTAGTTTATTGTCTTAATTGGTGATATATTATAAACAATAGGATTGTTATTTCCAATGTTGTTTAACAGAATGACCTTGTCCATGCATGGGGCCTCGACTTCCAGCTTGGTTACTGTGCACAGGTTTGCCATTTTAGAAGGCAATATCTTTTTTCCGTGCATTCTCCAATAATATTTTACAGTTGTGTGAATATGCTTCTTATAGGGAAATCGAATGGCAAATATTGGGATTGTCGACTCTGAGTACGTAGTCCACTTTGGTCTAACCACTCTTGGAGGTTTGGCATCAGACAAGGTACATAAGCTGAGTTCAGTTTTTTCAACCCAAAAGAACATATCGAGTCTGTATTATGTCTTTTCAGTTTCTGTAGTACAAGTTCTCACTAAGGAATAAGTCATTTAGATTAGTTTGTTATAACTTTAGGGTGAATTCTATTACAATTTTTACTGAAACATACGAACCCTAACCTATTCTAGTCTGGTGATAAGGCCTTGTCTTAATACGATAATACAATTTTATATCGACTGATACAGGCTAACGGTGAAGACAAAGGCCAATTGTCTCTAAATAAAGTGTTGCCTGACCAAGGGCAAAAGGTTTGGATCAGATACTTTTTGATGTGACAATAATGAACTGTTTTTTCTTACAAATGTTTACAGTTTTCTACCAATACCTTACAGGTACCATCTGAAACAGATCAATCTGATGGTAGAAATGCTGTAAGTCTATGTTCATTTTTTTTTCTTTCTAACTATGCGTTAGTTGCTTATGCCATTACCAAAGGAAGAAAACCGAAAAATAATATAAGATCTCATTTATTATATTATCCTATTCCGTCTAGAACTGCATGTCATTTGGACAATTTGAGTTGACTCTCATGTGTGCCTTTTGCAGGTACGAAAGGAGTCCTATATTGAATTAGAGAACTTTAAGAATAGATGGAAGAAGGCTGTAAGAGAAGATGAATGTTGGGTAGATCCCTTTCAGCAGCCAGTAAAGCAGAAGTGAGGACAAAAGAATTTACTGTATAGATATAGGTTTTTACTTCAAAGAAAGCAGAAGAAAATATTTCTTTGGTTCAAATAATATTCTTTACAATAAGTCGAATTCTGTTTGACAATATAAAAATGTAAATCCTCAACATTTGATTACTTGTTGAATTCTAGTAAAGAAAATAACCTTTCCCATAAGTTGTATTAAATACTTTTTCTTTTGCTTACAATTGTAGCAATGATTTTTCCTATTTCTTCACTGCAATCTTCCTGCACATGATGTCCTGCCTGAAGAAGTAACAGAATAGACACTTAGACCTAGAGAACTAAGACAGAAAAAATTATAATTCTTACAATACAGCAACAAACTGAAATTCAGGGTCATCTGTATGAATTTTTTTGGCTACACCGTTGGTCATTGTTACTTTACTAGAAGATCTAAAGTGACCAAATTCCTAGTAATAATTATAACATATTAGTTTTACTAGGGTCCACATTGCACAATTATTACAATAAATTCGAGAATTAAGCTTGTTTGCCTAACCATAAGAAAAAGTCACTCTACTTTTTACTAGACATAGCCAAGCATGCTTCATACATCATGCGGTTGTATAATCTCTCTTAGAGAACATAAATAAGGGACAGAGCATTATTACCATGGGAAGATTGATTAATCGATGATTGGACTCTTTGCAGAAATCTTCCACCCCATCATAACTTAACCAGCGGTCTCTTTCGCCCCAGCATATAGTCGTTCGAACTTTCCAATTTTCATCCATTAGTATCTTCCTCATCTCTTCAACGTACGTCTACAAATTAAATAACATGAAATTCTGAAAACTAGAATTGAAGTTTTTGGGAAAAGAGATGAGATTTCAGTTAAAACTTAAAACAAGCAACGTGATCAAGAAAAGGATAATATGAAGCATAGCAGGAAAATGTCAATTCCTAGCCCTAGAGCTGACACAAGAAAAGATAGAATTTCTCTAGATCTCATATAATTTGTCTCCTTTCATGTTCTGAATAAATGAGAAAAGATGGCAGTACTTACCTTTTAAACCCTTATCCATATAATGACAACATAATGAAGAAAAAAAATCTTCTATTATTTCATCTCCTATAATTACAAATTCATCTATCAGTATTTTATTTCATCTTCTAGTACATGATGCTAGCTAATGCAACTACAGTTTGTTACTGTAAACAAACTTGCAAAAATAAGATTTGACATTAACAATGATGCGAACCCACGTAGCAATAGTAGCTACAAAACCTACACAAGATTGATCAACACAAGAGAGCTAAGAATCAATGTTTGAAAACTCGACCCAATATATTATTGAATCAAAGAACCAAGACAATCGCCCACAATATTTTGACCCCGTAATCACAAAAAAATTGAACCTTACTTGAATTGTAGAACGCCATAAGAATTTAATTTTTGATAAATTCAAAATTAATTCAATGAAGAACGAGAAGAAACCAATATGTCTTGCAATAATATTTCTTAAATTGCTTGTTTTTACAATGAATGGAATGAGTCTTATTTATATGGAACCCATAAAACCTACTTAAAAAGGGAATTAAGTCTTAAAAGATATAAAAAAATATAACATACAAGAGTTTTAATTAAAATAGAAGATTGCGCAAAATTTGAAAAATTCGCTGTTGAAAATACACTATGCAGCCGCATAGTGTGCTTCTATACGGTCACATAGACTATTTCTGATCCTCCTCTTTGGGTTCAGTAAAGGGGCATGCTGGCTCAAGCATACTGCATATTCAAGCAGCATCTCGCTGACTAGAATCATTGCCTACCTCACTTTATCCTCTATCTAGTTTGAATAGTAAATTTGAAAATATAATAAGGCTTCACCACGATTTTCCTGATGCCTGCAACAATTATTGGACGCTCAATAGACTATCAAGCATGCAACTCCATTATACTTTATGCCTAAGGGGGTCACTGTTATCTGTGTTCATAATAAACTGGTAGTGTCCACAATTAACCCGCCAAAGTTAGGTGGATTTTAAGAGGGGGGGAAAAACATGCATCTATTCTGTAGAGTTGACATGCTCCTTCCCAATAATTAGGACAGAAAATAAGTATTGACAATAAAAGATCTTGGACTGGATATTATAGTTTAGTTGATTCTCTAACATGCACCTGAACAAATATTGCAAAAAAAATCATGTACCTTAAGGTTATACCCGGTAACTGAACATAACTTCCCAAACCAGAAGAGAGAAGAAAAATTGGCAGAGAAATTGCACCTTAAGTTCCTTTTTCATTGCTCTACTGATTGCATTCAGTGCAAATCCAGCCGAACCAGATGTGAGATAAGGTCTTCTGTAAACCATTGCAACCTCTTCCTTCATTTTGTAAGGACCGCCACTTAACAACGCTTTGTCACTTGCTCTTAAAGGATCCTGATTCAGAAGCAACCATTTACTGGAATGGAAATTTAATAATTAACAAGTTTCACAGAAATATAAATACAAGTGATATTATTGATTTTCTCACCTGAGAAAAAATCTCCCCCAATAAAAAGTTGCTGAATATAGATAGTGTTGATGGCAGGTTGGCATGTTTTACCGTCAGCTTTATCGAAAATGAAAAGAATATTAGGCACCTTAGATAGCCATGGAAACTTATCACATTTTATTGATATGCTGTTGCTACATGGATACTAAATCACTTAACAATTTAGCCCTTGTTTGATACTCATTAAAAAGTGTTTATTGGGGAAAATGAGTTTTGAAACTGTGATTTTTTTTAAGAATGTGTAGTTAAAAAGTAGAGAAAAGTTTTGGGTTTTCATGCAAAATATTTTATTGTGAGAATGTATTGTTGAAATTGAGTTTTAGAAGAAAAAAAAAATGGAGAATGGTAGTCAAACAGGAGCTTAATAAGATTGCTCAGCTGCAAAAGTTTTCACAGTAAATGCAGCAGCAAAGGGAATTCTGTTATCCAAAACTGCAAGGGAATAGATACCATATCCATATTGGTAATGATTCAATCTAATCATACCGGTGGATTTAGAAGAATGAGATTGTTAAGCTTTTCCTGGTGACTGCTAGCATATTTGACCACAACTGGTGAAAAGTATCCCTATAAAAGAACAGTATAAGCTAACACTCTTCGAAATTACTGGCCAGATGACAAATAACTTTGTAAGTATGGTTATAGATCCAGATTCAAGATGGCATGTACCTGGACAACAAGAGTAACCTTATCTTTTGAGAGTTCATTGATAACAGATTCCAAGGATGACACATATTCTGCAAGCCAGAAGGCAACTTTTAGCATTATAGTAGATATTTTTCTTTAATAGTGACATGATAACTAATTAAAATCTTATGTGGCAGAAAATACCATTCAAAGTGTAGTCAAAGCCATATTTCGGTTGAGGTTTATCTGAAAATCCAAATCCTGTAAGAACAAGAAGGCCAACAGAATTTAATAATGATAGCTTCAATTCAGGTTATGCCGCCAAAAACAAATAAATAAATAAAAATAAAATAAAGGTTTTAGTAAAATTACTGGAACGGTACTTCATGAACGATAGATCATTTATGCCACGACCAGGACAGCATTAAGCAAAAAAAACTAATAACTCAAAACTGAAACATAACGGAAGTACTCATTTTTGTTTGTGTGATTTACCGAAAATATGCAAATAACTGTAATTTCTCGTAAGAAGAGCAAGCTTAAGCATACCTAGCCAATCAAAAGCAACAGCATGATAATTCTTTGAGAGAATTGGTAGAACTTTGCGATAAGAATAAGCCTATAACAGAAAGAAAAAATATATTTTTAGGTACTACTCATTACGAAAATCTATAATGGACTGGAAAAGTTCCCTTAATGCTCTATTTGAAGCAGTAATATATCAAAAAAACTAAAAGCTAATTACATCCTATACTAAAGAAACTGAGATTTCTGATATGTGAACTTGTAACTCAATGTTAAGGGATATCTGTCCCACATCGATAAATAATGTTGACACAGACCAATTAATAAAAATGAGCACGTGGATTTCAAGATTGGTCCACTCAAATGAACCACCATCTTACGGGGGCGTGTTAAGGGATATATATCCCACATCGATAAATGATATTGACACAGACCAATTAATAAAGATCTTGGGCTACTCCTCTTAATAAGGTTGACCTTTTAAGATGGACCCCCAAATCTTAACATTAACGGCTGTGACTGCTCTGACTTTGTCCATCTGTTAAGATTGGTCCACTCAAATGAACCACCATCTTACGGGGGCGTGTTAAGGGATATATATCCCACATCGATAAATGATGTTGACACAGACCAATTAATAAAGATCTTGGGCTACTCCTCTTAATAAGGTTAACCTTTTAAGACCCCAAATCTTAACAAACAGACCTTAAAATATACCAATTTAGATCCATCGGAAAGAAAATTTTGATTCAGTTGTAAGTTTTATCAAAAATTAGAAAAATTTAGATTTCAGTACCACTGAATAATGGAGAAGAAAACATAAATTTTCTTGTAGGATTTAAGTGTGCTTTCGTATCTCCAAATGAATAATCATGTGGTGGGAAGGAGTAAATTATTCAACAACTACCAAAGGAGGAAGAAAGTTCATATGATTCCCACTTTTCAACTTACTACATATATATCCTGTTAAGGGGCTGCATATATATACCTTGTTTTCATTGATGAAAAGTACTAGAAAAGCATAAGATTCACCTGTGAAGGGAAACCATGAATCAGTACGACTGGTGGATTTTCAGGACTTCCGCTTTCTACACAAAACCATCTATTGCACAAAATGAGCATGTTTCAATTCATAGCCCTGCAAATAATCCGTCCTCAATATCTGAATAACATTGATTGCAAACCCATTTATTAAGGACATGTTTGGTGCGCAGCATTTAACCAGTCAACAAATACAATAAACAAGATATAACTTTCTTTTTTCTCCAATATACTTTCTAGGACTCTACAATCTACCTTACTGAACATGTCATACTTGTTATTGTAGTGCTTGTTGCCCCGAGAAAATCAGTCTTTAACAGAAGTCTCAATTTTGATTACCTAAAAAGATCAGATGTGGCCTGTGAAGAACCACCCATTGCAAGTCCGAAGATTGGATCCTTTGCTTTCTCTCCAGTACCACCAACAGGATGGGCTTTCATCTGAATACAAAATCCCATCAATAAGTAGCAATTTTGTCTTCATATCAAACAGAAGGACAATTAACGTACTATCATTCCTTGCTTGAACCATTCATCAGCAGGGCTCGGCTCATCAGAATACTTCCCTGTCAAAAAATTACCTTTAATTTCAGAAAAATTATTATTAAAATTTCTATATTTTCAACAACACGTGGTTAAAGGTGGCCGGGGTGGGGAATTAGTAAGATCAATCTTAGTTTCAAACCTCCACTGAAA
>CAIGRS010304262.1:0-14870 GCA_903798395.1 Fraxinus floribunda
TTTCAAGCTTTCTAGTGTTCACCCCCTACACTAGCCATTGTAATTTTTCATTTTCGTCCATTGTAATGTTCAGCTTTCAAGCAATCCATGATCAAATTTATTTCAATGCATTTCAATTTCATGTTGTAAGCTTTCTTTAAATTGTGATCAAATTTACTTTCGTCCCGACACGATCGATAGAAGGCAGAAAGTAGTCTAGCGGAGCAAACTACTGTCGCACGGTGTCCCTTCCTGTGTTAAGAAGAAAGGTAACCCGTGAAATCAGGGTTGATGACAATGGATGATTGAGGGCATTATTCGACATATAAGACACCTTATCTCTTTTGGCCATAACACTATCTCCTACATCTATAGAGAGGAAAATCAGATTGCAGATTCATTGACTTCTGATGGTTGGGATCAGCGCCACTACAACGAGTATGGATCACTCAACATTCCTCGACAGATTCAAGCACTTGTGCAATTGACAAATATGCATTTCCCAGCTTTAGAGGTTAATAGATTATTTTCATTTACTTATTCTTTTATTGTAGCAGTAGTAATTCATCATTTACTACTTTAATTTTACTTTTAACACTTGTTGTCATGTTGTTTTCAAGAGGTTAGATTTATGCTCCCTCCTTTAATGCATACTGGTCATTTTTATGATATATACATGATTGGAAATATTAACCATTATCCATCTTTTTTGGTAGAGCCTAAAAATTCACTAAGGAATTGTGAATGTCTTTTATTAATTTATTTTTTTTATCAAAAACTATTAAAATATAATTTTAATCCCCATAAAACAGTGGCTTATTGCATTTTCAATTAGGGTTCGTTTGATTTCACCATGGAAAATTGGGTGGAAAGAAAATGAATTCTAAGAAAAATAATTGCCTAGAATTTGTTTTCCCAGAAAATGTCAGTTAGTTGCGTTTGATTGGTATAATTTTTCATCTAAAAAATGTTTAGATTTTCCTTCTTTTGGTGTTTGATTGTCTTTGTTTTCCATGGAAAATTATGATTTTTTCAATAATCCAACCTTCATCCCAAACTATTTATGTTCTTTGTACATAAAAAAAAAAAAAAAGTAAATCTTCCGCCAAATTAAGCTTATCTATGTCATTTTTTACTCACAATAATTTGACTCTGTTGAATTGAAATGTCATAATGTAATACTAAATCAAAGCTACGATACCTGAAAATCCATCTGAATAGGTGGCCGAGTCGAAGACTTTTTTTTTACGTTATTGTTGAAATCAACTCCACTTCAGCACTCAATGTTGGCTCGGTTTGTCCAAGAAATTTTCTTATCCTACAAAGAACACGGTATACCCAAAATTAAGCCAAATCAGAAGTGTAAGAGAATATATGAATGTAAAAAACCCTACCAACAGGGATCCAAAAGACCACGTACGAAGAGACGGAATGCCAAAAAACACAGCAGATGGGGGTATGGAGAAGAAAAATCCACCTAGCAAATCACTGTACCAGTTCAAAAGTCAAGCAAAAAAGCAGCCCACAACCGCTTCTACCCAGGAGGAAGTGATGCAGGGTTCGCCGTGAGCGACGACTGTAGAAGATAGTCATCGGCTGGGCTGTACTGGAAAACAGCAATGGATTTGGCGTGAGAGGATGAGACGAGCGATTGTGGAGTGGAAGAAGGGAAAGGGAAATGGGTTTGTGATTTCTAACTTGGGTGGAAAAGGGATTACCGACTGAAGGATGGGAAAACGTATTCCTTGATTTCGTGGTAAATAGGGCGCGTGAGTTGGGAAAGGGGAAAACATTTTGTCAAGAAAATTAAATCTATCAAATATGTTAAAAAGTTCCCTGAAAAATTAGGCTTATGAAACGGGGCCTTAATATCTTGTTTTATATACAAATCACTTTAAAACTTATTTTGAGCGGAAAATTTCATAAAGGTTAAAAGTGAGTCCAAGCCGCCATGCCCAAACACTACACGATAAAAGACGGGGTTCAAAAATCAAAGTACAACTAATCACTAGATACCCCCGTTGACTAATTTTACAGCTGTATATTTAACACTATTTATTTTTATTTTTTTGGTATAACCATTTTTTTTTATTCTTTTATCCTGTTCATAATTTTATTTTATTTTTATGCTGAAAACTCGTAAAAATGATTTAATCCCAGTTTGGTTAAATCAAAGTTAACAACTAATTTTAATAGTACATTTTATGGGATTCATAATTTTTCAATCATATATTTCATCAATTTTTATAAAAAATTATTAAAAATTTAATTTTAATTCATATCAAACAGGGGCTTAAAGTCAATGTATAAAATTTAAATTTGGAAAAATTGTAGCTACTGCCTCCAATCTTTATTCCGTTTTTCAATGTTTAAAACTCTAAATATTTTTTTTAATGTGCTGTTCTTGATCTTTCATTTTTTACTTAATTAGGTTAGAAGGTAAATATGTAATAACTCGGATTTCTACTCTAAAATCGTTAGTTTACGTACTGTTCGTTTTAAATGAGCTTTGCCCACTTATCCCACATTGTTTTCTATCACGTCCCTTAAAATTCGAACTCAAGACCTCCGCCTAACGAGATATTTAAGTTGAATTCTGATACCGATTGGACATATTTCAATTGGTATCAGAATTCAACTTAAATCTCTCGTTAGGCGTAGGTATTGGGTACGAATCCTAGGGAACGTGATAGAAAGTCGTGAATGAGTAAGTGGGCAAGGCCTACCAAAAGCCCTTTTTTGAGTTTAAATCATGGAGGACGCTTTACAAAATAGCGCAAATTTTTTTATAACGACCCGAGTCTCGATACATAAGCCGTTAGCTTACGTACTGTTCGCTTTTGGATGGGAATTGCCCCTTACCCTCTCACGGCTTTCTATCGCATCCCTCAAAATTCGAACCTAAAACTTTTATCTAATGAGAGACTTAAGTTGAATCTCGATACCAATTGAACTTTGTAACGACCCAAAACTTACTATTTGAATAATTAAATATATATCGTAAAAATAGAAATGCCAGTTTCAAACTTCAATGTTTCGAACCTCAATTACCTTAAGGAAAAAAAAATCATAAACAATGAAATAAACTCTCAATACATGAGCCACATAAATCGTAATTCATATTCACGGGTGTGTTTGAGCAACATTATTTTGGAAGAATGTATTCTGGATTAGTAGATTAATAGAGAATGTGTTGTTGAAAATGAAGGAAAAGTTATTGATGTGATGGAAAATATTATTTTATTGAAAAATGTGTGGTTGAAAATGAGTAAAAGAATGAAAATAAAAATTTTAATGTATACCAAATAGAGACAAAATTCAAAAAAATTTAACGTAGATTAAGAGACATGGGGATTAGAAACCAAACTTAGGTGATCATATTCCCCAACATAATTATAACATACATAGGGAGATACTGGAATTAATATTCGAATTTCGTGGCTATAATTCCAGTGCGTAACGCTACTGAATTCTGATCCTTTGAATTTAAAGATATAGGATCTGTATCATATTCATAAATCGAATTATGTATTTTTAACGTATGAAAAACGATTCAACATTCAACATATGACTATACTTACATTGTAAATTTGAAGATAATTCATAAACACATATGAAAACCACAAACAATTATTTATGAATTGTGTGTGTAGTGGGACAATCATAGTTATACACAGACACATATATAAATGTATGTAATTATAGTAATTATATAATTTAAATCAATTGACCATAATTACATATAATTACATACATGGATGCATGTGATTATAGTAATATTATAATTTAACTCAATCAACCATAGTTATATATAATTATACATATATAGACGCATGTAATTATAGTAATCATACAATTAAATCAATCATTCATAATTATATATAATTATATCTATAATATTTGCGCATATATATGATAATTTACTTGTTTATGAAGGAATATTCCTAACTTATCTTTCACATATAAGGAAATTTACTTAATTTTCACAATCAATCATAATCACATATACATATATAGATGCGCGTAATTATAGTTATCCTATAATTGAAAACAATCAATTATAAATATATATATAATTATATACGTATATAGATACACGTAATTATAATAACCACATAATTTAAGTCAATTAACTGTGACTATATATAATTATATGCATACATAGACGTATGTAGTTATAGTAATATTATAATTTAACCTAATCATTCGTAATTATATATTATTGATGATTCTACTACGATGCCACAAATTTAAAAGTAGATATTAAGTACCGTTGTTATTTGAATTTCAGAGAAATTACTTTATTAAAATTGCTTTGATTCTTTTTATCTCACCTGAATTCTTTTTGTTGAGAGTCACTTTCAAAATATTATCTCCAACAGAAATCACAAGCACTCAAAAAGTAAAAAAGTTGGAGATAATACAATCTAAGAATAAGGATGAAAAAATTCTCCATCTCCAACTTGCTATTGTTAACAGGTCAAGGATGGGGAACATCGTCATCACAACTCTTTATTTTGTTATATGTTTATGTTTTTCAATTTAGAATAGTATTTAAAATATAAAAATACTATTAATAACATATAAAATGTTAAACGGGATCGTAGATCGAAATTTTTTAATTCTCGCCCCCACCTCCTCTCCCGTCCTTCCCTACCTGGTCGTCTCAATCTCATCCGTCTTCATTGCCATCCCTATCCAAGAATAAAAGATATAGAAATATGTAATAGAGTAAAAATTGAGAACCAACTGAGAAATTACATTTTTCATTTTGACCAAGTAAATATACACTTGGTAGGACAAAAATCAAAGTACGGGCACTTGATTCTAGAACGCCATTTGGTTAGCCTGCAAGTTGATGTCATTCGTGTAGATATCCTATTGGCAATGAGAAACTACTGTACCCTAAGCAACTTGGGGGTAGGATTTAGGACTCCGTTGATATTTTTAAAGATATTTTCTTCGATTAAACAATAAAAAATTGGTTGGGGGTTGGGTGCGAAAAACAATATAATTGCCTGTGTCATTTTCCATTGACCTTTTCCACCTTGCTCAGTTTTGGGCCTTTTGGCCGCCTATTAGTTGCTCGGTCTCCTTTTGGCAAAGAGATGGTACATGAATGTAATGATTAATATAATTATTGACATAATGTCACATATAATTTATTATTGAATTGTTTAAAATATAGTCAACTTTTTTAACCAATCACATCTTGTCAATACCTATTTTGTCAACCATTATGTCACATTTTTCGGGCAAAGTAGCATTATTGTTATTTGATCCCCATTTGTCATACATTAAAGGGGGGCTCGGCAGAATATTTCTTTCCATTATGTATTTAGCCCATGTTTGATTGAGATTAAAATCTATATTTTAACTTAAATTAAAATTAACAGTTAAATTCAATTATATATTTCATAAAACCCACAATTGAAATTTCAATCACGCATATTATTAATTTTTATCAAAATTTACTAAAAATTTGATTTTAATCATCGTCACTCATATGTTTATATATATAAAAAAAATAAGATAGGATGGAATGGTGGCATATTTTCAGCCCTAATAAAATTCAAGACTCAACCCTGTTTGAACCACATTAAAACTTTCATTCTCATTCTTCTACTCATTTTCAACAACACACATTCTTCAATAAAATAATATTTTTCATCACATCAATAACATTTCCTTCTTTTTCGACCATACATTCTCCATTAATATACTATTACAGAATATATTCTTCCAAAATAATATGGCTCAAACACACCCTCCGCATATAACGGGTTCAGTTGCAAGCTGTCATTTTTCTTCCTGCACATAGTCAAAATAGACCTATTTTGATTTAACCATGTCATTTATTTTTTGACATGGCGAATCACAATTCAACAATTTGTAAAAATTACACCAACTAAATATCCAAAATTATTATTGGCATGTTGTTATGTTTAGCCTCGGTTTGTCTTTCATACTTACAAAACTCTTTTTTCTACATACTCATTTTCAATCACACATTCATACATTTAATCACACATTCTCCAAAAATTCATTATTCAAAACAATAATTTTCCTAAAAAATGATCATCAAACATGGGCTTAATTCATCTCCGTTCAATGGACTAAAAAAATTTATTAAATGAAAAGACAGAATTTATCTAATTTTTATTATTTAATTTAATAATGTCCAATTTCTATCTTGCTGCTATTCAATTGGCATCCATTTTTGGCAAGATAATGTTAGTTGCTATTGCAATTTTTTAGCGTAAAATTATGTAAGCTTTATCTGCAAATTAAATATACTATTGTAAAATGTCGTACTTGTTTAATTAATTAACATGTTTCACAAATATTTCACAAAAAAAATATATTTATCCTTCAAAAGTAAAAAAGTTGGAGATAATACTATCAAAGAATAGGGATGATAAAATTCTCTATCTCCAACTTGCTAGGTTAGTGGGACAAGGCCGGTAAACATCGTCCTTTGAACTCGTAGGAGATTTCTTTATTTTATGAACAATGCTATGGATACATAGTTATGTCCATAAAGATGTCCGGGCTCTCTAATAGGGACCAAACATATGACCATTATGGACACTATGGACATAGCATTATCCTTTTTTTATGTTTTTCAATTTAAAATATTACTTAAAAAATAAAAATACTATTAATAACATATAAATAGTTAAACAGGATTGTAGATCGAAATTTTTTAATCCTCGCACAACTCCCACTCTCACGCTAACGCCAACACCGACACCGACACCCGCTACCATTCCCATTCCCTCTCATGTCCTTCCCTACCCCACATTCCAAAAATCCATTGTCGTCCCAATCTCATCCAGATTCAATGCCATCCTTATCAGGAATAAAAGTTAAAGTTAGAAATATATAATAGAGTAAAAATTGAGGACCACTGGAGAAATTACATTTTTTATTTTGACCTAGTAATTTTTCTTGGTAGGACAAAAATCGCATTAGATTCTAAAATGCCATTTGGTACGCCTGCCACCAGGCAAGTTGATGTCATTCGTGTCGATATCCTATTGGCAATAAGAAACCATTGTATTCTCAGCAACTTGAGGGTAGGATCTTCGAATAAACAATAAAAATTGGTTGGGGGTTGGGTGCGAAAAACAATACAGTTGCTTGTTTCATTTTCTACCACCTTTTCCGTCTATTAATTGTTCGCTTTCCTTTTTGGCAAAGAGATGATATGCCCTAGCCCAGCCCCTAGTTTAATCCCCCATTTGTTTTAAAATTTATTTTTTAAACTTATTTTTAACTACATACTATCATATAAAATAATTTTACTCGTAAATTTTTACTTTTTAATTATAAATTCTCTTAAAAATCACTATTATAAAATTCATTTTTTCCCCCACAAAATGGAGTTCAAAAAGGGATAGAATATTTTGATTTTCCATCATGTATTTATTCCTATTCGATGGAAATTAAATTTAGATTTTAATTTAAATCAAAATAAATAATTAATTTCAACCATATATTTTAATTTAAATTGTTGGAATAGTGTTTCTTTAAGAAATGTGTTAATAAAAAAAGTGTTTGGGATTACGTGTAATATTATTTTATTGAAGAAAATGTGATTGATAAGAAGGGAAGAAAAATGTATTAAATTTTAATAGGAAAAATGCTACTTATACATTAGCATGTACATAAAGGTGTCCATAATGGACACCCGACGGCCCCCTATTGGAGGGAGTGCATGTGGGGCCGGCACTCCCTCCAATAGGGGAGCTCCGAGTGTCCATTATGGACACCCTTACGTACATGCTAATGTATAATAGCACAACTCTTTTAATAGAGTCAAATAGATATCTACCAAACAAGGGCTTAATATATATAAAAAAAAAATTTGGAAAATTGCAGCCACTGCACCGAACCTTTCATTTAACAACAGATTGAGTAACAGTGGGTACTAAATCTTAAAAAGAATTGCAGCAGAAGTCCAAAATGATGATTTTTGTTAATTTGACTACAAGACGGTTAGTTGATTCCCAAAATAGGAAACTAAATTATTTTCCCAAAATAAGATAAGGGCATTTTTGACAAATCACATTTTTATTACATAAAAAAAATCACAACACGCTTTCATCTCCACCCAACTGCCACCGTCATTGTCAGCAACCACCCAACATCAGCATCTCTACCACCCGAATCCAAGTTCAAATCCAAACACACTTGATTCCCCTAGCTATTCTAGAACCTCTATGAATATTATTAAATCTCAACCCGAAGAAAAGATTCTCCACTCGATTCGACGGCTCCTCCTCTTCCTTCCTTTGCTCTTGGCTTCTGTTGCTACTTTTTCGATTCCAATTAGTCTCGAATCTCTCCCTTATTCTCTTTTTCGCCATCAAAGTTCAACACCAACAACTTATAAACTCCAAAAGAGCGACGATGTGTAGGAGAATGAGTGGTTACAATTAACGAAAATGAAAGCCAGGTCTAGAGTTGTCAAACGAGCCGAGCCAGCTTGGCTTGTTGTCCACGAGCTGAGCTCGTGGCTTGTTATTAAATGAGTCGAGCTCCTGCTCGACTCGGCCCACGAGCTCGTACTATAGCGAGCTGAGCCGAGCTATTCAGCTCAGGCTCGCCTTTTTAAAAAAAAAAAATTTAACTATCCTTCTATCTTTAAATAAAAAAAAATCGACGAGCCGCTTGTCAAAAACGAGTCAAGTAGGCTCGGCTCGCCTACCGAGCCGACCTGCTAGGCTCTTGCTCGGGCTCTTTTTTTACGAGCCCGAGCGGCTCGTGAGCAGCTACAGTACAAGCCGAGCAGTCGAGACAATGAGCCGCTCGGCTCGATTGCCACCACTAGCCTGGTCTGTTTTAATCCACACAATTTTGAAAGATTACAATGATGAGAAGGCCAGATTTTAGTGATATTTGTGCCGTATTCATTTGTTTATATATGTAGCTTCAACAACAGCAACCCAAATATCAATGTCGATAACCTATGAACAATAGTCACCTTTTGCTTCCAATTGCAAACCATTTGTTTTCCCACAATTGTCCCTTCGACTGAGTGCAAGGGGAGACACGGTGGCAGTGAAACCAAATCGAACAATAGAAAATGCGTCAATAAGTGTTGTTTTCAATTCTGAAAAATTCCTTCCAAAACTCTGATTTATGTTGATATCTTTTTGGACTTCTTTTGTTGATTTTTGGTGAATTAGTTGTGGGTTGATTTGTGGTGGAAAATATTTGGATTTGAATTTGGATTCGGGTGGTGGTGATGCCGCCTTTGGACGAGTAGTGGAGGCTATCGACGATGACAGTGGCGATTAGGTGTGTGTGGTTTTGGTTTTGGGGAAAAAGGAGATGAAGGCGTGTTGTGATTTTATTTTTTTAATCTTTGATTTAATAGGAGAAATATGGTTTGTCCAAAATGACTTTGCCTTATTTGGAGAAAATAATTAAGTTTATTTTTTTTTTTAGAGTCAACTGACGGTTTTGTAGTCAAATTGATGGAAATCATCATTTTGAATTTGAGATGAGAATTTTTTTGAAAGTTTGGTGCTCACGGCGGTACAAATGAAAAATTTGAAGAAAGTCTGCTATTAAATGAAAGACTTGGCACCGTAACAACAATTTCCCCTAAAAATAAATAAGACAGGATGGAATGGTGACATTTTTCAGCCCCAATAAAAGTTGAGATAAAAGGTTCCAGTTGCAATTGCAAGCTGTCATTTTTCTTCGTGCACATGGTCAAAGCAACCCTATTTCAACATGTTATTTATTTTTCGACGCGTCGAATCAGACACAGTTCAACAATTTGTAGAAATTACATCAATTGGTCCATTGTTATGTTCAATGGACTAAACAATACTCCATTATTAAATGAAAAAGATAGAATTTATCTATTATGTATTTTTTTCAATCCAATACTGAATTGGCAACCATTTTTGGCCTAGATCGTGTTATTTATTGATGCAATTTTTTAGCATCATGTTAAATTAAGTATTCATAAAATTATGTAATCATTAAATATACTATTTTAATCTGTCACACTTGTTTAATTCACTACGATAATTAACATATTTTACATAGAGTTAATCTACAAAATTAAAAAAATAATTTTACTTGTACATCAAAAAATGTACATAAGGGTGTACACACCCCCTCACATGAGGGTGGGACCCGCTTGTATAAAATATTTTTTTGTTCAAGTGGGTCTCACCTCCATGTGAGAAGGGTGTACACAAATGTAAATAATGATGTATCACTAGAAAAATCGAAATTAAAATATATTATCAGACGTTGTATTACACAAGGTTGACGAATGCATTATTTATTCAAATCCGAACAAAAAGAATATATTTATCATTCACAAAATCATTGTTTTCTGTTTTCTTATGTACAACGCAAGAGATCCAAAATGCCATACGATTCCAAAACTTTTTATCTTTTGGGAAACAAAACAATCCCAAATGTTTCTTTCTAATAACTTAATAATCCTAATTTTAATTAATTAATTCAATTTTGGTCTTTAATTTTTCTTTTTTTAATTTATTTATTTTTTTCATTACCGTCACGTGTATAAATGTCGTATACCCCATGCTTTATTAATCTCCGCTTCTCCTGCCCAAGACAGACAGACCGTTTCTGTCTTCTGCCCCATTTCTTCTATCTTTTTCTCTTTCTTTATTTAATTTTTTGTGTGTATTTGAATCCTCTGCTTGGAGGACTACTTCAACTGCACAATTCTGTACAGTTTTCAGGTAAATCGAGCTCCTTCTTCCCCCTGTGTGCATGTACGTCCGTTCGTAGGGGAAAATTAGTTAGAAAAAATTGGTCAAAATGAGTTTTAGGCGTATTTTTATGCCTTTTGAGTTATAATTTTTTATATGTTTTAGCTTTGTTTTGTCTTGATTTTGAGCTTCGATTTGGTTTTCAGAGGTATTATTGTTTTTTGTGTGTTTTTGAGAGTTCTGCTCTTTCCAATTTGATTTCGATTGAGCTAATTTTTCGACGTGAATTGATGTGATTATTTAGCTAGGAGATTTGTTGATAATCAACCGTTTTATGACATATTTTAAGTTAATAGAAACAGTGATTTTCAATTGCATATTTCCTAGCTTCAATTTTCTGGAATAATAAACATTTTCATAGATCTGAATAAAATCAGCTAATTTAGAACAATTCTACTCCTTTTGAGATATCAATTTCTTTATATATCTGCCGCTCAAAATTTCCAATTATTTTCTTAGTTGGTGTAATCATAAGATTTTCTCTGATCTCTTCTGTTTTATTATCTAGTTCATTATTATCGACAAAATAATCGATTTTAGCAACAGATCTAAATGATACTTTCACATATTATTAAATTAAAATATTTATGTTCTTATCTTCTGGAACAAGTCAAAAATCTCAACTTATGGGATTTTATCTGCCGCTCAATTTGACAGAGTCTTAACATTCAAAAATAGTTAATTTTTTGAAGTATTCTTCTCGGATCTGTAATTTATCTCTCTTGAGGCAATTGTCTGAACATATTTGAATTTTTCGTAATACACAGGTGTTTGTTTATTGAGATCTGAAGAGAAGAATATGAATCGGTGTGCTATTCAGCAGAAGTCTTTTGCTTCCCGTGAAGAGATGAGAGGTGGCGACTGCAGATCTGTGTCAATTTGTGTTGACAAGAAAGAGACGGTGATTTGCCCCAAACCACGGCGAGTTGGCCTTATCCATGCCACCAGGCTCACCATCACCACGCATAACGACCCTCCAGTCAGACCTCTTAGATGGCATTTCAGGTAAAAATTTTATTTTTTACATCCCTTTTTACTTTTTGATCATTTGATTAATTTCTGTTTGTGTTTACACTTGAAATTTGACTTTTATATCTTCTGTTAATAGCCATCAACAAGAGGTTTGTGATTCAAAAGCTGGAAATGAACTGCTAGACATCATCCTTGCTAAGGTTTGTTCTGCTTTATAAATTTTATTGATTATTTAATTCTGATTTTTGTGAGTTAGATGGATCACTCATCTTGTGTTAATCTATACCAATTTTATGTGGACACTATTTTTGTTGCAAAATTGTACAAGTGTGTCAGAAATAGTCTTTGGTTCACTGTGTAAGTCCATCACAGAGTATTTGTGGGCCTTAAATAAAGCTCATGTTTCGATTGTGTGGACAAATATTTTCTTGAAATTTTCTTTGGAAACAGGTTGTTTCGATTCATTTACAATTTATTGTACTTTATTTGGTTATTTATTTCGTAGAGCTGATATAATTTGGTTCTTGATTTGGACAGGGTTGTTATGGTGCTGCTGACCAATCTGTTGCATCGATGGCCTCTTCCCCCCCTTTTTTTTCTGGGTCACCGCCAAGCAGAGTATCTAACCCATTAATTCAAGATGCCCGTTTTGGGGATGAGAAATTCACCCCGGTTTCACCACGAGCCATCCCATTCCCATCTGAGCTGGCTCCATCCCCATCCTCCACCCGCAAAGGTGGATGTGTGTGGACAAATTTTGGCAACAATCCAGCCGTCAGGATCGAGGGTTTCGACTGCCTCGACAGGGACAGACGCAACTGCAGCATCCCAGCCCTGGCCTAGAGCAATCACAAAACTAGTACATACAAAAATTGAAGATTTTAGCAGGAGGAATTTAGAACAGTTCAATCAAGTGAGCAAGTAATAGAGATCATTGATCATTTTGTCTAGTGTAAATACATGTCAAAAAGTGTCTGTAAGGCAAGGAGTCTGTCTGTAAGTAATCTGAGTTTGTTTGATTGACCAAAAATAATTCTACCATGTCATTAGTGGACCCTAACGGTGTAACTAAAGAGACGAAAGGGGGGTCTTTAGAGAACTTTTAGTATTTATGTTTATTTTGGGGTCAATTTTGATATTAAAGTGAGGAAAATCTGTATAAAATTCTGCCTTGTTGGTGTTGAGTCATCATGTGTAGTCAGTTCACTTTGTAAATACTAAAATATAATGAGTTCCTATGGCTATAAATTTTTAAATAGTTGCTTGATTTTGATGATTTCTAACTTTTGCTTTTGTCACATTATCATGATATCGAGGCGGTGTAAATGATGATGCTTTGCTTATTAGCAACGCCAAAAGCATGAAAATTGGATGGGGAGGTCCACCAAATGCGTGTTCGGTGCATGAGCATTGTACGTGTAGGTGTTGAATGATTTGAGCCGAGGTGTTTGATTTTGTTAGGTTCGATTAACTTTGGTTCACCATAGGAGCCGATTTGCTTCAAGGAAGTTGGACTTGGCTCGTCCACGAGCTCACTCCTTGATGGGGGCAAGTCTTCATGACTCGTCAATTTTTTAGCCTAAAATTGTACTTTCACAACGAGAAACGTAAACTTATAACGAAAATGTAATTATAAAATATTGTAAAGTTGTAAAAACTTTCTTCCCTTATCGAGGCTTGAAATCAGCTACAATATGTAGGTAAGAGTTAAAACATTACATGAATAAATATTTTGATTACATATTTTAAAATATATAAATGAACAAAATACAATAGAGTAACCATAAAAAAAATGAAATATATTTACAATTCCAACTTAGCAATCTAAGATTGCATATTTGAAAAGTTGTCGAAAGGTTACCTTCATCTTGTTGAAGCCTTTGTCGTATACAAACATGTGCTTCTATTCAAATTGTGATATATCTATAGACCACATGATGCATCTCAATTAAATATATGGTCTTCCATTATAGACCTTATATCCATATGTATTGATACTGTTACGGGCTTGCGTCAGACCCATCACATCATCTGCCACATGTCAGCAGGGGGTGGCCCGCATCGAGCCACATGTCAACCGAGGTGATTGCACATGTGACAAACTGATTATATAAGCTGAAGCGATTGTGTGGGAACGAACTGAACAGCCACGAGCGAAGGAACCGAACTCATCTGCAATATAACGTGGATGCAAAGGCCCGTACTCCGCTTCTACAATTCTACATCCGCCTCGCCTCGCCCCTGCAGAGATCTCTTACAATGAATCTTTCCAAAGTCAAAATCTCTTACTGATGGGACGTATAGCAGGACCCAAACGGTCAATTCAACTACTTTTATCAGAAATATTAAATGTCAGCCAACCTGTGGAAAGACAGATTGACACCAATGATGGGAAGAACCCTGAGGATCTGATAACATGTGTATCCTCATTTAACGGCTCTCCTCTTCCCATCCTTAGTATAAATATTGTCTCCTTGTGCCTAAAGAAACGAGGGAATCCCATTTTTACTCCAACAATATTATAAACTTGGTATCATTTTCTCTCACTCACATATTGGCACCATATTATTACACATTTATATCAACCACTTCTCGACGAGTGTTTCACCGTCGGCGAACTATTTTCCGGTTGATCCTAAATCGACTTAATCGTCGGGGTACCCGTAGCCGCTCCCAACCCCTCCGAGAAAAAGCCACAGGTGATTAACGTCGTGCTATGTATGCAGAAAAAGGGTTGACTTGAAGACTTATTCTGTTGACCACGTGTCGAGACATTTTTCGAGGTCAACAGATTGACGCCGTCTGTGAGAAGCTTACTTTAACCACGGGTCTTCCCACCAAAAAGTTTGTTCAAATATCCGGTTGATATTCTCCCTTGAAAAAGAGATCGGTTCTTGAAAAAGAATCGATTATACATAAGCTCTGCTAAAAGGAGAGAAATCTGCTAGTTCAGACCATGAGCTCTAATGACGAAGATGTGAACCCAATGTGGACAAAAGAGATCTCTAAAGAAGAGATTTCTCGAAATGTGATGCATCGGTGGTCCCACCATCGGTGCCGTGGGGACAACAAAACTGCCCAACTAAGGGCCGAAGTGGCTACTATGGCAGCAAACATGAGGAATATTGCAGCTCAAAACGCTGCCATGCA
>CAIGRS010304300.1:0-21845 GCA_903798395.1 Fraxinus floribunda
AGAAAATAAATTTTGAATCAAATCTATTAATATTATTTTTGTCACCTATCATATTTCAAGTGTTTTAAGTTTAATGTAACTAATGCTTAAGACAAATAATTTTTTTATATATATTTACGTTATAATATAGTCAACTATACTATGACACGTGCATTGCGTGTGCGTTTGACTAGCGTCCTTAGAAATGTATCTTTTGAATGTAAGAAGATGTAGTATTTATAGGAGCAAAATACAAAAAGTTCTGCCTAACCGGACGTTCGCTACAAACCGGACGACCAACTAGCTGTTGCGATAATAACGGTAAAAAAAACCGACCCTTGGCGAACCGGACGTCCGCCTGGTCAATAGGACGTCCGGTTGACCATTGACCGTTGACTTTTTTTTAAAGATGTGATATAAGTTCAAGTATCACTTTGAAAAAATCGATATTACTTTTTATCAAAAATATTTTATGCAAGTGGTATGAAAATAACTTTGTGCGCAAAATAATTTTTGAGTTATTGTCATTCATTACTAAAGATCAAAGTGTTATACCTTTACACATGTTCTCGAAAGTCTAGTCTTGTTTCGAAGTTTCTTTCCGTCGGTTCTTAAACTCTTGATCTTGATTTTTCTTGATGTTTGGTTTTAAGCTTGACTTCGATCTTGACCTTCTTCATGAGCCCGATTTGATAGTCTTGATTTTGATCTTTTAAGCTCTCGTGTCGAATGATTTGTCTTAAATGTTTAACTTTCACTTTGATCTTCATTTCGAGTCCGATTTATGATGTGTTGATTTTGGCAATGCTTGATTGATTTTAACATTGAACTATCGTCACTCAAGATCAATTATTAGAAACAATATTAATCCTAATTGTTATAATCATTGACAATGTTTGAATGATTTTAAACATTGAACTATCATCACTCAAAAACAATTGTTAGGAATAATATTAATCTTGTTTGTTAGGATCAAAACATTAAGGATGAAATCAACCATAGGTCAACATCAACTGAGGATACATGTTCACATTAGCAATTTTCTTTATTCTAGCAGGATGTGATTACATGAGAAGTTGAACTTTACAAAAGATAACAAAAGTTGGACATTTCCGATATATGAACCATTCTTGCATATTAGCAGCATAGATTCAGAACAAAAAATATTATGAATTCATTTACAACATTGTGTTCATCTTCAAAATTGGAAATGTCCTTGCACTCCATCACTGTCTTTTCAATTTTCTTCTTGGTTGGAGTGGTTATTTCCAGTGATTGACGTATGAATCTTTTTGCTATTAGTGCAGGAGGAGTTTCTTCATTAGACAAACATGAAGCCAAGTTAAGGTAAATGTGATCCATCATTGACTTCATTCTTATCATCAGTTATCGACGATAATGGATCCATCATAAATAATGTCGTATTTGTACTGCGTTAAGTCTAGTTCTCTTTGTACAACTTTTATATAGAAAACCTTGTCATCTTATATTGTTGTACATATGAAGTGAAAAATGTTTGTCTCAACATCATATTGAAGAAAAGTATCAGTAATTATAAAACTGTTTATGTGCATATCGACAATGTGTGCTCCATTAAATTCTGTGTAGTGTGGCAATCTATCATAGGCACTCAAAAATAAACCTTAACTTTTAAAAAAAATAAATGTAATAGTGGAATCAAGGGTCGATCCCACGTATGTAAATGATGATTGGGTGGTTTTGATTATATGCAAACAACTTTAAATAAATCAACTAATGAATAATAACGAAAGTAATCAAAAGAGCAAACCTTGATCTAAGTCTACATCCACTATTGAAGTTTCACAACTGATCATATATGCAAATATATATTAATTATCACTTTGAATATTCACCGTTGGAATTATTTTCCTATTTCTCCTTAATTGTAGTTAATTAGAAAACAATTGATCCAATCAACCTTAATTACTAAACAACCCAAGAGAAGCGCTATAAATTTAATCTAGTAACCGTCTTAATAATTAGAGAAATCGATAAACTAAATAATACAACCATAAGCGGTTGTATTTAATCTAGTCAAACGTTCTTTCCAACATGTAATAATTTCTAACGTAGCAAATCAATAAACCCTAGTTGCTTCATAAATTAAAGAGATCAAACAATTACGAATTTGATATTTAATTTAGCGATAGATTGCAACAAATAATAAACTAGTAGGCCTCATAGCAATTAAACGCAACGATCATGAAAATAAGTGCAGATGAACATCCAATACTCAAAACATGAATTAAACCATGAAAATAATTTAGATCTCACGGTAGGATTGGTTCCGAGGCTTCAGTTTCTTTCGACTAAGTACAAGAATTTAGTTACTCATGAAGAATTCTAAGAGCAAAAGAGAGAAAAAGGGGAATGTGAGCATCTCTATCTTTTCTGGACGGTTTTAGGGTTAAAAAGACGTTTTTAAATATGTTTCCATAAGTGTTTGAGTCAAATTCGGAACCAGATTTCGCGCACTGAAAATATTCTACGTGATCGTATAGTAGAAGTGGATGCGACCGCATAGTTGATTTGAACTTGGCCCTGAAATTCCTTGAAATAACATATGTGATCACATTGTTTTAAAGCTATGCGTTTATCTACTTCTACTGGACAGCATTCAATATTTTTGTCATATCTTTCTATCCTAATATCCGATTGAGGAGATTCAAGATGCATTGAAAATCTAACTAAAAGGGATACAAATTATCCAGAAGTACAATTTTTCAGTTCGAACGTTTCCTATGGGTCTCAAACTAAGACTGAAAATTCGAAACATAACTTTTTCGGAATATATGATAGTACTTTGACTATATTTCATCCATTTGGCTTCTTTCCTCATCCAACTGATGCCTAACACTCTCAAATCTTCATCGTGAGGTTCGACGTAACTTCTGAGTATTTGGATTTCAGTCCCCGAACTTTGTATTTCTTCCATTTTAGTCATTTTTTCTTGTTTCTTCTAAATTCCACCATATTTATCCAATTACAACATAAATCAAAATATAAGAATATTGAGTATATTTAAGCATAAATTAACCACAAAATCATAGGATAAAAGGAAGACAAATATAGCATTTTATATTCTCATCACATTGCATAACAAGAATTTTTCAACTCGCTCCCCAATAACAGTTGCATGGATGTATCCAGTCGAGTCTTGTAACTCAAAGTACGCCATTTTTCTAAAGAAAGATTAATTTTTTAATTAAAGAATGCCAAGAAAGTAGGTAAATGGTGCAAATAAAAGTGTATGTGATGTATAATAATCTATGAAAGACATTATGAAAATGATTTTTTTTTTCATCTTTTCAATCTGGAAGAAAATAAATAATAGTTTCCCTGGAATTGCAATTACATTAGGACATTTGCAGTAGCAACATGGGTATATATCTCCAAAATTAGCATACGATTCTTTGTTGCAATTGTTGCAACTCATGTACCAGAATGATTGAGGAATTTTTTTGATACATGATTTTGCTTTAACCCAAAAGAATCGTTGCTGTATAAAAAATTAGGTTTCTGTCAATATATAAAAGAACATGTGCTCTTTGAAAGAATTAACTTAAAAGCAAGAAACGAAGGTTGTATGAAAGTTAGGAATTGAAAGTTTTACCGTATGCTGCAATTGCTGAATGCTTTTCAATTCTGTGAATTTTCTTTACATGGGAGGGAGAACTATGAAGGTGCTAATTTCAGGTATGCCTTCTATGATATGTTGTAAAATAGGATTTCTCGAGCATAGAATCAATAGATAATGTATATGAATAGTATGTTCTAATGAGAAATAAAGATAAATGTATGAGTGTAAAAACTTTAACTATCTTGTGTACCTTTGAAGAATAGTGACCACTATAAGGGGGTGTATTCAATTAGGACTTTTGAAGACTTTGATGAACTTTTTTTAAGTGATGACTTCTGTGGATTTCTTGAATTTTTTAAGAGATTTGTATGGAATTAGTGGAAGTCTTTTGTAGACTTATGAACTTTAATTTTAAAAGTTTTGGAGACTTTTGTGGAATTTAAAATTTTTTTAAAGACTTTCATTTGAGATAGAATGTATGTAGATCTAGTGCAATATTATGAAATTATCACACACGAGCTGGTGGTTCTTACAATTACACTTCTCTTTCCTTCTCCCCCATATAATAAAAAAATATTTTAAAAAAAATAAAAATTTGTGACCTTAATTAAATAAATAATAATAATTATACATATAAAAAATAAATTTAATTTTCAGTATTATTAATATAATATACCTTTAAAGAATCGATGAAAATATGTACTTAAATTTAATTATAAATTAGTCTATATAAAACTTTATAATTTAATTAAAAACAGATATTTTTCATAAAAAATGAATGAAAAAAGAAAAAAAATTATAATAATACAATTTAATTTTTTCATAAAAAATAGAAATAGAAATAAACAATAAGAGAGAGAGAAAAATAGAAACTACAACCAATAAAAATAATAAATTTTAATTAAAACTCTAATGTTCGTCAAAGGGAAAAGAAAAAAGAAATATTGAAAAAATACATACATATTTATTTATTTATTTTTGTGAAAGTCTTCCAAAATCTCGTGATTAATGAGAGACAAATTTTGAGATTTTATTTTAGTACTTTCTACTTAAAAGTTAGTACCATGGAGACTTTTATATAAGTCTCTAAAAGTATAAAAATTTGAATACCACAAAATTTATAGAGATTTCTAAAAAGTTTTAATTGAATACACCGTGACTTTTTAAAAGTTTATAAAAGTCTCAATTGAATACACCAGCACTTTTAGAGAGTCTCCAAAAGTCTACATTGAATACCCCTAAACTTTTTAAATCCCAAAAAATCATTAAAAGTTTCAAGAAGAATCAACTGACAGCTTTCTATGCATGATTTGCATAAAAGTTGCAATTTCATTGTTAAAAAAAAGGTTGAACCCCAACCTTGAGGGCCTCCCACCGATCCTGTCCTGGACCATCGTGAAGGAAATAAATCGCAGGATGTGCCTCCCAGGAGCCAGGGTGGAGAGCTTATGGATAGGCCTAAGCTATTAACCTTATGGTAACTCCCGTTTGCAACAAAATCAATTCCACCTTGCGGGGAATCGAACTCTGCACACTACAGCGCTGAGCAGTAGTGTGCAATTTCATTGTTACGATCATCAGCAGTAGGCTATTTGTAATATTTACGCTTTAAGTCTACAATACTCTAAAAATTTGTATGAACATGTCACCTTTCTTCATGCGGGGGTTATATCGTCTTAAAGAAATTGCATATGAAAATAGACCTCTCGCTTTGTATGTAAGACCTTCAAAATTTGTCAATGGAAGTTTTTATGGCCATGATAATGAAGTAGTTGACATGAACAGATATATGATTGGCAGAGGAAACATTGAATTCTTTAAGTTTTTCGATGATATTATTTTATAAATTATTGAAGTATTTTATACTTGAATTGGCATAAATGAAATTTTATAAGAATCTCAACTATAACAATAGAGAAAAATTAAAATATTTAAATAGATTGATTGACTACCATTAAGTAATTTGTTGTAGTTTCGAGAGGTTCGCAATGTGTTTAAAACTTTGCAATTTCAACACACAGACAATGTACATTAGGAATAACATGTATTTCGTGTGCAATCGTATTGATAATTAAGTGGCATAATGCATTGCTTTGTATATGAATTCATAAGAGGTATTTGATCGAGTCTGCTTAGAATATGTTTAACTTACCTCGGAAGAGATAATTATGTATCAATGGATTATCAGTTGTCATAAATGCATAAATATCACTAATTACATAAGTCAAGAATTTGAAAAAAAACAACAATAGATAATTCATAAGCCCAATACATTTATCTCATAACTCATAAAACAACACATTTATATAATTTGTAGGATAATTTAAAATAAAGAAAAAATCACGTCTTTTGTTTACATGCATTCGAATTTAATTACAAACTAATATAATTTGCTTTAAGACTTATTCTCTGTGGGATGATAATCATAATTTTAAGTTCTTAACTCACTAAATTATTACTTTTCAACGATGTTGTACGTTACTGGGATTTATTTGAACATGTTTTAAATGGATTGTGTCCTCTGACACATTTTAATACTATAAGTCGAACATCGAGCCATGGGAAAGTCGCGCTCTTCGTGCATGTTTGGAAAATGTTATAATTACTTATGAGTTGATTACAGTATTATAATTGCTTATAAGTTGGTTACATCATTTTGGAATATCATAAAAGAAAAACAAACAAGAACTTCACGTAATTAACTAACTCTGGGCTTGGAGCCCGAATCACTAGAATTAGTTTATTTTATTTACTCTATTTGGCTCCAATTTTTTAAATTTATTTTCTTCAAACTTATTTTATGAGATCCACAATTTTTATCAACTTTTCGACAACACATTCGATAAACTTTTGTAAGAAAGTAAAATTCATACCTTCAACTATGTTATTCAAGATCTAATTGAAATATCTAGAGTAGAAATGAGTTCTCAAAGCACCAAACGTCTTCTAACCAATACCTACTTAATAACTCCTTTTACTTGATGGAAATAAACACAAGACTTTCCCCTTTTAAAAAGAAATTCTGCAAGAATTTTTTGTACATGTTTGATTTGGACCATTTGGCATATATATAAAGACAACGACTACAACTTCCATCCATCATAAAAGTGGGTTGTTTTTCCATGCAATAACTTCCCTCCAATAACCAAATAGGAAGTTATTCAGGTAGTTGTTTAACCCACCATTTAAACTTTAAATTTATTTAACTTTATATTGATTATCTAAGCCACAAACGGTTTACATTCTCCCACTTGGTCCACATGTTCAACGGATAACTTTGAAGTGGTTTCTTAATTTGGCTATATGCTGAAACTGCCAATAATCTAGTCAAGTAGAAATTCACAATACTTGAATCACGACTGTCATGTTTTAATAATCAAACATCTCCTTCCATGTATTACAAATATGATAATCTCTAGAGAGTACTTTATTTTATGAATGAACTTCCTACAAGTCATTTAGGGTCCAAACTTTAATAACCACAAATGATATCCAAATTACAAACATTAAGTACCCTAATAACATTGTTTCAAAAACAAAAACAAAAATCTTAAAACCAAACACCAGAGTTTCATATTGAGCATGTAAGTCCCATATTCGCAACATGAGCTTTATAAAATTTAGTCGGCAAGCCCTTAGTCATGAGATCTGTAATCATGAGATATCATGATATGTTCAATGGCCACTTCATTTTTCTTTATATGATCTCTGATATCCAAATATTTTATGTTAATATGTTTGCTTTGGCTTCCACTTTTGTTATTTCTTGAAAAAAGAGACATTGCAGAATTATCGCAATAAATCTTCAAAGACTTCTCTATATTATAGAAAACACTTAAGCCTTTGACAAAATTTCTCTGTCATAATGGCTATGTTTTAACTTCATAGCAACCAATGAACTCTACTTCCATGGTAGACGATGTAATTATAGTCTACTTGCTGCTTCTCCAAGATACAACTCCTCCAACTAGAAGGAAAATGTATCCTAGAGTAGACTTTCTTGTATCTACACATCCAGCAAATCTGAATCCGTATATCCAACAACTTCAAGATTGTCAAAATGCTTGTAAGTGAGTTTGTAGTCTTTGGTTCCTTGTAGATACCTCATCACTTTATATTTGATACCCGGATTATTTTGATATTTGCCTAATACACCAACTACAAATGCACTGTCTGGTCTTACAGACTTGTGCATACATCAAATTGCCAACAACGAAAGCATTGGGTATAGAAGCCATGTGCTCTCTTTCTAATTCATTTAATGCATACTGATTTTGGCTGAATTTCACCTTTAACAACGGGTGTTACACTTGCTACACAATCCTTCATCCTGAATCTTTCCAAAACCTTTTCAATGTAGGCATTCTAAGAAAATTCTAATGACAATTTAGATGTATCTCTATGAATATCTATGTCAATGACATAAGAGGCTTCACTCATATCCTTCATTTCGAAGTTTTGGCTAACAAATTGCTTTGTGTAGTGTAGCAATTCCAAATCACTGCTTGCAAGTAAAATTTCATCTACATATAGGACTAGAAAAATGTATTTGCTCCCACTGACTTTAAGATATATGCACTTGTCAATGATATTTTCTATAAAATCATATGAAGTAACAACATTGTGAAACTTCAAATACCACTGATGAGAATTCTATTTTAGCTCACATATAGATTTCCTTAATTTGCAAGTCATTTGATTACTTATCACTGGTAAATCCTTCAGGCTGTTTCATGTATTCTTATATTTCCAAACTCTCCATTTAAGAATATTGTTTTCACGTCCATCCGTTGTAGCTCCAAATCTAAATAAACTACTAAAGTCATTTTAATTATAAATGAATCTTTCTTAGAAACTGAAGAAAATGTTTCATGGTGATCGATGCATTCCTTTTGAGTGAAACTCTTAGCTACAAGTCTAGCCTTATATCGTTCCATAGTACCGAAAACATTTCTTTGGATCTTATAGACCCATTTATAACCAACGGCTGTATGTCCATCTGACAATTCAACGAAATCCCAAACTTGATTTTTAGCTATAGATTCCATCTCTTCCTTCATGGTATCATACCAAAAACTTGAGTTTTCCCCTTCAACGGCTTGTGAAAACGAGCTAGAATCATTGTCAAGTCCAACATATATATTGGACTCTTAAAGATATACAACATAATTGTTAGAAATTGTTGGTTTCCTTATTCTTAAGGATCTTCTTATACCTACTATCTCATCTTGATTTTGCATATTTTGAGCAGTTATATGTTCGACATCGAGTGTGAATTCCGTTCTGCGTTTTCTTCATACAACATCGATTGTTCTTGGGTTAGTTCATTTTCAATTGTAATTGAGTTCTTTCTTTCAAAAGGAATCAATATGCCTGGATTGGTAGATGACATAACAGATTCGTTTATTTCCTGAAAATCAATATTTCTAGGAAACTCACTCCCACTCATTTCATGATCCTCTAGAAATTTTGTATTTCTAGCCTCGATAATCTTTAGAGTGTACAAAGGACAATAGAGTCTATAGCCCTTGGAGCTCACTAGATAACCTATGAAAAATCCACTAATTGTTCTCGGTTCCAATTACTTTATGTGAGGATTGTAAACCTTTACTTCAAGTGGACAACCCCAAATGGGTATATGTCTCAAACTAGGTTTCCATCCGTTCCAAATTTCAAATGGTGTTTTAGGAATTGCTTTAGATAAAACTCTATTTAAGATATACATGACAATTTTTAAGGCTTCACTCCATAGATGCAAAGAAAGACTTGAAGTGCTCATCATAGTCCTAACCATATCCATTAAGGTCACATTTCTTCTTTCAGCTACACCATTTTGTAGTGATGTGTCTGGCATCGAATATTGTGCTACGACCTTGTTCTGCTAGAAACTAAGCAAACGGACTTGACATTTGTCGCCTTTCTGTGTATTGTCCATAATATTCTTTGACCATTTAGACAAGAAGTAGGAAAAGGTCCACAAATATCTGTGTAAAAAATCTCAAGAATGTCTGAATTCCTTTTGACACCTTTAGTGTTCTTGTTTGCATGCTCTCCCTTTATGCAGTTAATGCAAGTCACAAAATCAGTAGAGCAAGAGTTGGTAAAACTTCATCATTCACTAATCTTTTTAGTCTCTCTATGGGGATATGTCATAATCTCATGTGCCATAACTTAGAGGAGTTTTCTTTAACAATATCATCACCATGCAGTTCATATAAGTTACACTTATAAATGAGATACAAAACAAATTTATATAAATTGTCAATCAAAACACCATGTCCAACAATAACTGAATTGTGAAATAAGCTAAAGCTTCCGTTTTTAAATATAAACTTGAAACCCAAAAGTGTTAGTCTTGAAATAGAAATTAAATTATGAGAAAAGCCAGAAACATAAAAGGTGTTTTTAAGATCCAAATGAAAAACCAGAATCTAAAACTAATCTAAAGGTTTCCATGCCTTCAACAATTGAACTCAATTGGTTTCCAGAATAGACTCTTTGTTCATTAGGTTATTGCTTACTTAGGTCCAGAAAGTCATGCATAGTACTGGAAATGTGAATTATAGTACCCGAATCAATCCACCATGTATTGTTTGGAATATTAACATAAGAGATTCATAGCACACTAAAGAGATAAGAGTATATTTATTTTCGTGTCATTTCTTATACTTGAAACAGTCCTTCTTCGTATGCCATTTCTTCTTACAAAAGAAACATACATCCTTATTGTCCTTTTGCTTCGTTGCATCTTGTTCTTCATTTTAGGACCATGTTTACACTTGTTCTCATTCCCTTTATCATGAGTTGTCAGATGATCAGTTTCCAACCTTTTATGCTTTAGCCTCTCTTCCTTTTGAACACACATTTTCAAGAGTTCATTCACAATTCATTTTTCCTTATATGTGTTATATGATATTTTGAATGAACCATACTCTGTAGGAAGAGAGTTCAAAATGAGATGAACAGAGAATGATTCAAAAATCTCTATCTCCTAGAATTTAAGACGAGCAGCAATGTCTCTCATTTCCATTATATGCTAATGCACACCTTTAAAATTGTCAAACTTAATACCTGAAAGCCTTTTCATTAAGGTGTTGGCCAACATTTTGTCAGAACTTACAAATTGTTCTTCAATAGCCTTTATGAAGTCCTTGGCCTTATCACATTGAGGGATTGATCTTCTGATGCTTTTATTGGCATGATTCTTCATGGGGCTCATGCTCAAGCGATTGGATCTTTTCCACGATTCGTACAGTGACCTCTCTTTTGGTGTACTTGATTCTGTAAGGACAAGTGATTCATCCACATGGAACGCAAAGTCAAGATCTATACATCCCAAAGCAAGAATAATTTTCTATTTCCAATCAGAAAAACTATCACCATATAGAATTGTAATTCGAATAGAGTCATTCAAAATACTAGGAACCACTGCATAAGATAAACACATACATTAATGCTATGAAAGCTGTCTTTATATTGAAGTAACCAATACTGATTCAATTTTGTAAATTCAAACCTTTTTGTGGGTAGAGGTTATAATCACACATTAAATTTACAAGGACTTTAGTAATATCGCATAAAAGTATTTTCCATGCCTGTAGGCCTTGGAAATTTCTTGTTTTGATATTTAATAATCACTTTATTTTAATTAAATCCTTATTCCTTAAGATAACTATTTCCATGTGGGGCCAATGATCATCATATGAATTAACTGCTCTTTATGAGATGTCATGTGCATCACTAAAATAATTTCTTATTTGATTTAATGTTCCACGACATAAAATTATAACTAAAGAAGCTTTGGTTAATCTCAAGTTTAATAACATGTCGAAACAAATAACATCTCTAAAACTCCGATTTTTTTTTCTTTTTTCTTTTTTAGTGAAAGACGACTAAAACTTCGAACAAATTTATTCGATATATTTCTCAAATTTAACCGCCACCATATTTATAATGTCTTAAAATTCCAATGAACCACCACATAACTCCACAAAATAGAAAAACAAACTAAGGTTATGTTACTTATGTAACCAAACGATATGTTCATGTTCTGTGCCATTAGTATATAATAAAAATATAATAATTAATGAATTACAACTAATTAATTTGGTACCGATTATAATTTTGACTTAACATGAAATTTGGTTAATATGTTCAAATTGTTTTTAACATCAATGCTAGTCAACATCTCAGCATTTATTTGTAATATCATTCTAGCAGTCTAATTTAAGCATCTCTCATTGAAAATAACCAGGCAACATAGTTTCCCAAATATGCAAGATAGTGCAGAGTTGGGTTAGCCACTATTGATTGAACATTAATTTTTCAAATCCATTAGCAAACTAACCNCTAGTCAACATCTCAGCATTTATTTGTAATATCATTCTAGCAGTCTAATTTAAGCATCTCTCATTGAAAATAACCAGGCAACATAGTTTCCGAAATATGCAAGATAGTGCAGAGTTGGGTTAGCCACTATTGATTGAACATTAATTTTTCAAATCCATTAGCAAACTAACCATAATTCAAACATTTGCATTTTCAAATAATTTCGTTAAACACATACTGTTTAATAAAATATTAATTGCCTCCATAAACTATTTAGCAAGTATTTGGATTACTGCTAATTAAACCAAATTAAAACAGTATGTATCAATGCACACATGGTCATGCATATTAATTCCAAATAATGATTTTCATGCACAAATAAAAGAAAAATGAAGAATAACATATAAAACATTTGTAATGCTGTAATTTAAGATTCTGTATTTCTTCAAAATCTGAATAACCGAACATGTAGGTGACTCTGATACCACATGTAAGAAATCAAAATTTGTACCTCCAGCCATGTTATCCAAGATCTAATTGAAAAATCAGTAGTAGAAATGAGTCCTCAAAGCGCCAACCGTCTTCTATCCAATACACATTTAATAACTCCTTTTACTTGATGGAAATAAACATTTGTACAAGTTTGGTTAGGGACCCTTTGGCACGTATATAAAGACAACCACTACAACTTCCATCCATGTAAGAAATTTAAATTTAAATTTGTACATCCAGCCGTATTATCCAAGATCTAATTGAGAAATCAGTAGTAGAAATAAGTTATTGAAGCACCAAACGTCTTCCAGCCAATACACATTTAATAAACTCATTTTACTTGATGGAAATAAATACAGGACTTTCACCTTTCAAAGAGAAATTCTGCAGGAATTTTTTGTACAAGTTTGGTTAGGGACCCTTTGGGCATATATATAAAGACAACCACTACAACTTCCATCCATCATGGCAGTTGGTGGTTTTTTTTCCTGCAATAGCTTCCGTTCAATAACCAAATGGGAAGTTATCTAAACAGTTGATTAACCTACCATTTAAACATTCAATTTATTTAATTTTATATTGATCATGTGGGCCACAAATGGTTTACACTTTTTATCAGAATTTACTAAAAAATTAATTTTTTTTTTTTTTTAGTCCTTTTAATCAAATCAAACATGGGTTTAAATTTAATCATATTCTTAATCAAAGGGAATCATTCCTTGATACCAAACTAATGAAAACAAGTTAGTTTGGGCGAAATTGTTGGGAGAAGCATATTAGAATATTCTCACGGTATATTACTTGCTGCAACTGCTATAATTTGCCACAAATTTGTTCATTCTTTCATTTATCTATATTAATCTTTCTTCAATGTCGATCTGGCAGAGTGTTTTGAGTGTTTTCTCCTTCACCAATTTTCAATTTTTCATGAAAAATATGAACTGAGAAACTGGAAAAATGGATCATGAAATTAGGTAGGATTTCTCCTTTTGCTAGCTCGCTCATCTGCCAATGAAAAACTGGTACGCAATTTTGTACACTTCCTGAAAATTATTCAAATATATTCGAAAACAACTTTGAAATTTTCAAAAAAACCTGTCAAAGGACCCTTGCGAATGTTAGAAACATGTTTTCCAAATTTTATATTTTAACACATTTAAGATTTTATACATCGCTTTCATTTGAATTTTCACATTTATCCATCCCGTGACTTCAAATCAAGTAAACAATTAGGGGCTGTTCTTTTTGTATTTCAATTTTGTGTTTTGAGTTTTGTGTCTTGAGTTTCCATTTTGAGATTGTTGAAAAAGTGTTCTTTTTAACATTTTGAAATTCCTCTCTCTCTCTCTCTCTCTCTCTCTCTCTCTCTGAACAATGGCAGCTTTCAAGCCTCTATTCTCTCAAACCCAACGTCACTACTTCTCCAAAACGCCGCCGCACCACCTTTCTTCCCTCCTCCACCACCTCTTCTCCGTGGAACCCGACCCAGATGCCAATCCCAACTTCCGTAAACCCCTTCCCATCCAACCCCTTTCCTACCCAACTAGAACCCAACCCCCTCCATCCAAAGAAACCCAGTCCTAATCCCAACCCGAATCTCCACCCGAACAAATCCCACCTCAAGCTGACCAGGGTACCCCGGACGTGGACTCGGGATGAAATGTGGTACATCAAGGATGCCTTGATGATTTCCCCGATTTCGTATCCGTCCAGGGTAGCCCCTTTGCCTGAGGACCGTGTGAAAGAAGAGGATGGTAGTAAAAATGAGAGTGACGAATTGGAGAGGGAGACGAGGATGATTGATGACAAGAGGCGGAACGCCATAATGACGAGGAGAAGGGTATTGGGTGAGGAACAAGAGGACGATAATGTTGCGCTCCTGACCTTGATTAAGGGTAGTGGTGTTGTTGGTAGTGGTTGTAGTGGTGGTGTTGTAACTGTGGCGGCGTCGACGATTTTCAGACGGTGGTGCAGTGGGGGGGTCGCGATGGTGGTGTGGTGCAGTGGTGGTGTGTTGGGGTTGGTGGTTGACGGTGATTGAAAACACCTAAAACACATTTTGAGAATTTTGACTTGATTATAACTGAAAACACTCAAAACGATAAATTGAATNGATTGTTGAAAATGTGTTATTTTGAAAACATCCAAAACGCGTTTTGAAAATTTTTGTTTGATTATAAGTGAAAACACTAAAAACGACAAATTTGTCGTTTTGAGTTTTCTTTGTAAATTTTTAACTTGTTTTTAAAAATGCGTTTTTTTGAAAATATGAAAGAGAATGAGTTTTTCACTGTTTGGAAAAATCGAAAACAGAAAACGGTGAAGACAACATGTCCTTAGCATTTGCCCTTAGCATGTTTGGCAAGGAAAACTGAATAGCAATGAAAAGTAGGAACACATAAGAAAGGAAAACGTTAAAATCTTTGCTCGTTTCAATTGGCTTAAAGAATTTAATAAGGTAACGTGAAATAAATAATTTGGAACAAAAATTAATCCGAAATACACAACGGATAGAAGTAGCAAGACTGATGCTTTTTAGGTTTATCAACTTCCAATGGTGACCTAACTGCAGCTTTCTCCTCCATGCTGAACTCTCTCTTTGCCCACAATCCGTGCTGTTGCATATCAAGAAGCTATACAATTGTTTAAATATCGACTTCAAAACCGAGCTCTTTGTTTACCAACTAATTTTTTTCAGCAGCAGATATACACAATTAAATTTCAATCAATTCCTGTACCAGGAGAGCCACATCGACTAAGAGGCCGTAAAAATGAACAAAATTCCCTGTGAAAAGAATTAAAACGAATAAGTTCTGTTAAATAAAAGCAGATAACTTCTCAGACGGTAACTTAAGCATCTGTAATGACAACATAGTGAACTGTGAATTACCAGTAGAAGAGGCTCGAACAACGTTAACTTATGTGAGAGCAGATCCTACTCTCACGGGTTTTAGACTCCTCATAGCTCTTCTTGCATGATCAAACGCCAATACAAAGCGGCCGAAAAAGTACAATAGGAAAACATATAGCTTTTCTAGAGTGTCAACCATGAAAGATAAACTGCCGGTTTTGCAAAATGATATCAGGGTAGCTTTACAAACTGACAAAAAAAAAAAAAAAACCAACTGTTAGAAACTTTTGTGATTTGTAGAGAAAAATATTTGATTTCAGAATTAACGAGCGCTATTATGGAGAAACATGTAATGTCCCTTTTTTCATATTTGTTCAAGCATGGGATAAAGCTTTCTTAAATAGTCATTTTGTACAAGTAATACTCACCTTTACTATTCTTGTGCAAATTTGTCCACTCGTGTAGGCTTATCTTACTCTTTGATGCCTTGATCAACTCAAGAAGAGCTGCATTCACCTGAGAATTCAATGAAATACAAGGTAAGGAGTAATTTCCATCTTTCTAAATATATATCACTCATGTCTCCAATTCTGAATCAATTCGATACCATTACTTGTGGCTTCTTGAATATAATTGCTAAACTAATGTAGAAATTTTGTGTATTTCCTGTTTTCTAAATAATGTGTAAAGTCTGCGATAATCGAGATCATCTGTTTCATTGCACAAGTCCATAATCCACTCGGTGCTATATATAATTTGCACTCTTGAGGTTTCTTCGTATCCTCAAAGTACAAGGTGTGTGATAATTAGAGTTTGAGAGGTATCACAATCTAAAAATTGCATGAGCAGAAAATGCTAAGGGGGAGAAGACCCTTCAAGTCAAAAATTATAATCAAACAGAAATACTATCCTTTTTTCTCGCATTAGCTTATAAAACTCAACTCAATGAAGCAAAACTAGAATTTATCCATGTAACATTTAGCAGTATCTTTAAGTGCATGTTGCGACTCGCCAAAACATCAACATTGGCTGTTTAATGAGTTTGTGAAATAAATAGGAAGCATAGAATTCAATCCTAATACTGCACACTGGCACGGAATTTTTTGTGAGCATTTTTATTTTATGGTTGTTTAATGAGAAAGTATTCCATAAATTAGTGTTGCACTGTAAGTATGTCTCTGGTAGGTGTACTAGATAGGATAGGACACTGAAAAAAAAAAGAAGAAGATTTTAACTTCTTTTTGGTACAGCATGAAAGCATCAAACAAGACAAAACATAACTTGCTCACAATCGTTCATCATTTGTTTTAGGAGAACTCTGAAATAATCAATGAACATCTGCCATGCTATTTAAGTATCACAGTTGTAGATGAGAGAGAAAATTTTGGTACATTTTTGTCATACAAGTCCCAGTCCTCTCCAGTAAATTAGTTTCTCACAAAACCATTTGCACTTAGTTTTGTGTGGACAGTTATCTGCCACAAGTTGTTAAGCAAAATTGAGATAAGAAGAGAAGATCACCCACCAGTTATTTTCATAACCAGCGCACAAGTTCTGATAGTATCTTACTGTTGAGTTAAGTACACAAGTATGTTTGACCAAGCTTAATAAGAGGTAAAATTTACATTTCACTTTTTATTTTGAATCTTGCCTATTTAGTTATAAGTGATCTTTTTAAGCTTAGCCATATATGCACTAGTCTGTCAACTTGCCAAGTTTTTAATAGGACAATTTCATAAGAAAATCTCTTTTAACTATGACACCACTCGACTCAGGTACTAGAATTATTAACGAAATGCACTGATGCCACTGTGGGGGTATAATAAGCTGCAGTTTTTCAATCGATCAGCAACTACCTCTTCAGTTTTCTCGTGGCTCACAAGATGCCCTCCGTGAAGTTCAACCATTCTCGCAGAAGGATACAATTTCTCTGCAAGCTTTTTCGCATGACATAATTGGGCGATGACGTCATATCTACATTATCAGAAATATTCGGTCATAATCTTACTATGGTCCAGATATTAAATGGGGGAAATACATAGCATTTTTTGAGCTACGGCTACCTGCCATGAATGACAGATATAGGAAACCTGGAAGCACAGATTGACTCAAGTTCCTTCAGTGACATTTCATGCGTCCAGCAAGCATTAATCTGACCATCAAATCCATGTTTTGACTGCATACCAGTTGATGATATGCTTTTTACATATTGCTGCAAAATTTAAACCAGCAAGGAAACTCATAGTTAGTTAATAACACATATGATACAAACTTCATTTAACTATTCAGGTATCGATAATTGAATATTAGGCTGTAGGCGTCGAAACTCATGCTTACTATTTCTTACTTGGTACAATATTGATCTTCTTGTCTCATCTCCAACATACTCTTCAAGATATTCCTGAGAGTAGTGGACATCTAAATCAACAGCTGCCCTTTGCACAGGACTTTTAGCCCTCAAGAAACGAAGTGCAATCAACAAAGTTTGACGATCAAGCTGAAAAATAAAAAAGAAAAATCATTCATGTTCGGTTCGAAGAATTTCTCTAAACAGTAAAGTTGAAGTTTTATTATTTTCGTTCAAAAGGATTCATACCTTCGGTATACATTCATAACCTCCACCAGTTACATTCAACAAAGCCAGAGATAAAACTCTATCGGGCACCATGGCACCCAATTTACAAGCAATCATAGCTCCTGCTTCATAAAAAAGAAGGCAGGTAAGCATGAAACGTGATCTATTATCGTGAAATTCAATTAAGTATACAAGTTCGTAGGAAATAAATGAGTCGCAAAAGCAAAATCAAAATCAATAAAGTCAAAACTCACCCATTGAATGGCCAAAGACGTGAGCTTTTTTCCAACCTAAGTGATCCATTAGAGCTATTGCATCTTTCGCCATGATTCTCGTCCTGCCTCCAAAAAAAATATACCCGTAAACTTTTAAGAATGATTAAAATCTGTATACTAGATCCAGTACAAGAAATTACAAGGCAAATATAATACAAAAGTCAACTTCTACAAAGCCAAACAAGTTGACTTATCTTATTTCACCAAAATATCAAGCCTACTCGCTGAAAATAATTGAAATCAACTTCAATAATGTCTCATTATTATTATTTTTCGCTCGAAATTTATTAACATTTATTATTTCTTGACCATTCAAAAACGTTGAACCTTCATTTCAAGTCACTTTGAATTTCTCAAGGTCAATTTCTCCTACTTGCTGTTGGAAAACTTTCTTTTCTGTGAACACCACATAAAGATAGACCCTTTGAGCTTTTGCCTTTGCAACAATAAGTTTTCCTAAGAAAGCTCGTCTAAAAAGCTCTTCCAGCCAAATAAAACAGTTTCAGAAAATTATTCAAATATGTTCAAAAACATCTTAATCTCAAAAGCAGATTTGAAAAGTTCAAAGGCCACAACAAACGGATGGTAGAAGGGGTCCAAGAATCTCTTTTAGGCTAAAATAAATTATTTTGGTCTCAAAAGGTCTTCTCCACCAGTTTTGCATCCAAAAAAAAAAAAGAACAATTTCTTGCCGTAAATATATGTTGTTACACTATTTAATCAAATGTGCGAGTGTTAGCACATACACCGTATGCAAAAAGAAAAAAAGAGAGCATTAAATTTAACAACAATTTTCTACAATTTAAGCCATAACTAGAATCGAATTACAAAACTGAGTAGCTTATAATTTAATGGAACTCACGTATATTCTAACTTTTTTGTGGGAACGGAGCTCCGACCCATTCCCCGATTATCAAACGCACAGACCTCAACGCCATCACCTTCGTCACTCTCATTGCTCCGATCCCCGGCCGTCGACTCATCGTCGTTCGGAATCACCGTTCCCGCGAGCCCCTTTATTTGGGGACCCCAAGAATCGTGGGTCCCAGCAAATCCTAACCATTCATCCAAAAAAACCATCATCGATCATGATCAAACAAAAATTCAATCGAAAACCCATTAAACTGATTCAAATATTTGGTTAAAAACGAATAAATCAAATCAAATCAAAATGGTTTACCGATGATCAAAAGAACTTTCACCGGGCCTTGACCGTAAGTTCTGTAGAAAATGTTGGTTCCATTGATGTCTGATTCAGCCCCATCTCCGTTCTGGTACGAACTTACGTTACAGAACGGCATTTTTTGTGCTTTTTCTGAATTTTAGAGAGGACAGAACAGGCTGGAGAGTTGTGCTCTATAAATTGAGAATTTGAAGATTCCAGAAGGAGGAGAAACAGTGAAGAGGGTGAGGATATGTTGATAGACGAGTGAGACTAAATAACGGCTATATTTTCAATTTTAATTGAATTTTAATCGGTATCAAACAGACTCTTAAGACTCTTAGGTAGTTTTTTCTTTAAAAAAAAATTCATTTTGTGAAATTAGTGTTTCAAATAAATAAAATTTAAATTTTTTATTTTAGAGTGTGTTTGAGCCACATTATTTTGAAAGAATGTATTTTGAAATAGTAGATTGAAGAAAAATGTGTGATTGAAAAAAAAGGAAAAGTTATTGATGTGATGAAAAATATTATTTTATTAAAGAATGTGTGTTTAAAAATGAGTAGAAGAATGAAAATGAAAATAATGTGTACCAAATATGGGCTTAATATTAAAACTTTCGTAAATGTTAACTTTAAAAATAGTCATAGTTCCATACCAAACATATTGAGTTAACCAAAAAATAACATAACAAGCTTAAATTATTAAGCCCCTATTTGGTTTGAATTAAAATTCAATTAAAATCTTAAATTAAAATTAACAATTAATTTTAACTACACATCTTACGGAATTCATTATTTTTCAACTGTATATTTCATTAACTTTTATCAAGATTTATTAAAAAATCAATTTTAATCTCTACTAATACTTTATTGATTGTCTAAAGAAAAAGTCAAAAAGCCCCAAGGCACTTAATTTTTTTGTTCTTTTATTTTTTTTCCCTTCAGAAGGTCAGTATTAAAAAATTATGTATGTCTTTAATTCTGTATGATAATTTTTTTGGAGATTATAAATGGATTAATAGTAGAAAATCCCCTAGAAACGAATCAATTTGCTATATACAAAGATCCATTGAAAACCGTAGAAACCCCCCTTGTTTGAAATATTTTAGTGCAACAAACCCTTCCGTCAACTTCCATTATATTTTCCATTAAAAATAGCAAAAATGTCAAATTAAAAAGGAATAATTGTAATTTCAACATCTAAACTTTTTTTTTTTTTTTTCCAAATTAAATCCAAATGTTTTATATTTGCCACTCACAACCTCAAATCTTTAAAATTTATTTTTCACCATACCCCACTTCACCTTCTTCCCCAATTTTTTTTAATTTTAAAATTAAAATAATTTGAACTCACTTGTCTCCGTTATCTTGAACCAGGTTTCAGCACAGTTCTTATGAGCAGCCCCTAAATCACATTTACAATTACAACCCAATTCAATCAAAATCCTATTGAAGTCTTCATCTTCTCGACCTGAATCGCAATTTACATTTTCTTCCGAACTCAACTGGCAAATTCTACAATCTCGAATCACTCTTTTTTCTTCTAAATTGTTCTGCATTGTCAGTTCCAACTCACCAGATTCTAGGTTGATCTCTTCTGAGTCTGAATTCATCGGACAGTTGAATTTCTACCTGCGAATGACCTTGGCCCGTTTAGAGATGCTACATTTTTCGGGCCGTCCATCAGCCGCAGCGACGGAGGAGGCAAAAGACTGCCGTGTGCAGTTATCGTCTGTATCGGAAAAGCAAAAGTTGCTTCCGTTTGTGGTGGTCTCGCTACTGCATACCATAGACGCTCCTCCTCCGCCGTAGTCGACGGCGTCGGTGACGAAGAATATTAGTACCACCACTACCAACGTAAAAATTTGCATCTACATTCACGGGGATAGCCTCTACAGTCGACATTTTAACCCAAAATCACAGTCTTTAGTATATGGAGAAAAGGGAAGGTTTTATTCATCGAGATTCATCATAGAAAATGTGGGTTAAAGACTACAGTTCGGAAGAAAATGAAACGTGGTAGGATGGAAAATAAAATTTTCAAGGTTTGAAATTGTGGGTGGTATATAAAAAAAATTAGGCATAATTTGTAAAAAGATAAAAAGTTTAGATACTAAAATTGCAATTATTACTTTTTAATTTTGAAATTTTTACTGTTTTTAACGAAAAATTTGACGGTAGGAAATTTTTCGCATAAAAGATTTCAAATATGGAATTTTCTACAATTTCCAATAAGTAGAGGGTATATCGATAATTGAAACGTTTTTAGGAGGATTTTCTGTTATTAATCAATAAATCCAGTAAGATGTATATTTAAAAAATAAAATTCTATAAATTTAAAAACAATAGCTTAGCATATGAAAAATCATAATCGTACAGGTTATAAACACGGTAAGTTTAATATTATTATATAGAAAACCACTTCAATTAAATTGACTATTAAGACTTAAAAATTACTATTTTAGTAATAAATTAAATTTTAGCTTTTAAAAAAGTAATTTATGTTAGCCCCGTTTGGTGCACATTATTTTCAAGAGAATGCATTTTTTTGGTTGATGTGATCGAGAATATGTGGTTAAA
>CAIGRS010304304.1:0-12083 GCA_903798395.1 Fraxinus floribunda
TATAGTTTTGATTTTTGATAAGAACGTTTGATATTTATTTGAATTTATGCCTCTTTCCCTCGACCGCTAACAAACACAAATGACCACATCCAATACACTACATGAACATACATGAAATTTAGACATTATTTGTCATAATTTATGAAATCAAGGTTTTAACTTATAACTCTTCTCTCCTACTTTTCACAAATGACCACATCCAATACACTACATGAACATACATGAAATTTAGACATTATTTGTCATAATTTATGAAATCAAGGTTTTAACTTATAACTCTTCTCTCCTACTTTTCATCTATTTTTTAATATAGTTTTGATTTTTGATAAGAACATTTGATATTTATTTAAAATTATGCCTCTAAACTACGACCACTAACAAGCACAAATGACCATATCCAATACACTACATGAACATATGTAGGTCCAAGATCCAATTTCAAATAGATTTTAGAAGTATGAAAAACGAGATTTTAAAAGAACTCAAAGCAGACAATAAGAACACAGAGAATTATTAGCCAAAGGCCCCGGAGGTTCAGCGACCGTTTTTAACGCTTAGTCCTCCCTTGAGTATCCATAAGGATTAAGCTCGAATCCACTATACCAACAAAAAATGTACAAGTTACAACCACAAGAACACAAAGTTCTCAATCCAACAACACAACATGAATCAATCACTAAGAAAACTCACACAAGAGTTGTTCTCTTTTTCTCTCAAAATCACACACAGTATTTCAAAGAAAAACAAAAGGAATGGGTGAAGAAGATGAATAGTCCGCACCTAAATAGAAATCCTCAGAATGAATTCTCTCTAACCCTAAAGAGTTACACAGCCCTTTTATGAGAAGTCACAAATCCAACGGTGATAAGCTTGCCACATGTCATCAATCCAGGAGGTCTAGTTAAAATATAAAACATGTTTCTTATAAAGGCCTTCCAGATTCTTCTTCATGGATCATCCTATTTTGGTCTTTGATAATTGGCTAGCTGTTACTATTTTAGGCTTCACAAATTTAGCAACCCAAACTTACAATCTCCACCTTTGCTGTATTTGTACCAGTATAGAAATGGATTCCAACTTAACCTCTTAAGCATCATTTGCTCTTATTACCTGTTCACAAAGAATAAAAGTTAGCAATTTTCGAGATTCAACAATCTCAAACAATCTAAAAATTTCATAAGTAGTATTACCTTTGTTCCTGCATCAGAAGTATTTACCTTAGTGTAAACTTTAACTAATGTAATGTCACCTTTATCAATTATATCTCCAATAAAGTGGAATTTAACATCAATGTACTTTGATCTATCATGAAAAACTGGGTTTTTACTTAAGAAAAATGCACTTTGATTGTCAGTACATAGCTCCACCTTATTTTCTACAAGATCTAATTCATTTAACAAACCTTTCAACCACAGTCCTTGTTTTACAGCTTCAGTGGCAGCAATGTATTCTGCCTCTGTGGAAGATAAAGCAACTAATTTCTGAAGATGAGATTTCCAGCTAATGCACGTATCATTTATCATATAAAAATATGCAGTTGTAGATTTTTTGTTTTCCAGATTACCGGCAAAATCAGAATCAACATAGCCTTTTAGTTTAAAACCATCCTTATTTGTTTTGAACATATGTCCTAAACTACATGTTCCTTTTAAGTATTTAATCAGGTTTTTCATGCATTCCCAATAAAACTCACCTAGATTGCTCATACATATACTCAAAACACTTACAGTATAAGCAATGTCATGTCTAGAACAGACCATCACATACATAACAGATCCCACTACATTATCATAAGGCACATTCAACATTCTTTTAAATTCCTCTTTTGTCTTAGGAGATTGATCAGTAGATAATTTCATGCATGCAGACAAAGGTAAACTAACAGGTTTAGCATTTTTAAGGAAAAACATTTTTACCACTTTTTCAATATAAGATTTTTGTATCAAGAACAATTTTCCATTAATTATGTCCCTAATTATTTCCATGCCCAATATTTTCTTAGCAGGATCTAAGTCCTTCATTTCAAATTCTGATTTAAGGCTTTCTTTTACAGAACTGAGAGTAAAGAATCATGACCATCCAATAACATATCATCAACATACAAGAGAAGATAAATAAAAGAATTCAGAATCATTATTTCTTTTGAAGTAGAAACAAGGATCATATTCAGATTTCTTAAATCCTAAGTCTTGTACAAAAGTGTCAAATCTCTTATACCATTGCCTAGTGGCCTGTTTTAACCCATATAATGATTTATTCAATAGGCATACCAGATTTCCTTTATCTTTTACTTCAAATCCTATGGGCTATATCATATATATATGGTTTCATCTAAAGAACCATACAAGAAGGTAGTCTTCACATCAAGTTGTGCTAATTCTAGATCAAACTGAGGAACAATGGCAAGAAGCATTCTAATAGAGGTATATTTAACTACAGGTGAGAAAATTTCATTGTAGTCTATCCCCTCTCTTTGAGTGAAACCTTTTGCTACGAGCCTAGCTTTATATCTCATGTCATTAGTTTTTTAAGTCTCTCCCTTTAATCTTATACACCCACTTACAATCAATCAATTTACAATCCTTTGGTTTTTCAACCAAATCCCAAATCTTATTTTTATGTAGGGAATTCATTTAATCTTTCATGGCTTCAATCCATTTCAAAGATTCTTTACATAAAACAACCTCTTCATAAGAAGTAGGTTCAAGATTAGTGGATTCAAAATCAGATTGAGCAAATGTAAAATCTGCATATTGATATCTAGATGGAGGTTTTATATCCCTCATTTCTCTATCCTTAGCAAGTTGATAGTCCTCCAGCCTATGTGCAGGATTCAAAACCTGATTGTTATCCAGAACTTCAACATCTGGATCTATGTGAAGTTCAATTTGAGGCTACTCCACCTCAATCTGACTTTGTACATCAGTGTTCTCTTCATTAAGGTCAATTTTAGTGATAATAAAGTCATCACTTCTCAGGTTTTCACCAATTTTGTCACTAAGACAAGGAAAGTCATCCTTATTAAAAATTACAGACCTACTTATTATCACTTTGTAACCTCTCACATCTTTTAACCAAAGTTTATAACCTTTGACTCCTTCCCCATATCCTAAGAAGACACACTTCTGGGATCTAGGGTCTAGTTTTGAGTCATTATGATAAGAATAGGCTGCACAACCAAATGTTCTAAGGTAAAAATAGTCAGGTACAAAACCAGACTAGATCTGTTCAGTGATCTTATTATTTAGAGAGCTTAAGGGACATCTATTTATTAAGTAACAGGCAGTTTTTACTGCCTCCCCCAAAAAACTTTAGGCATACCAGAACTAATCAGCATGCATCTAGTTCTCTCAAGAATAATTCTATTTAATCTCTCAGCAATCCCATTTTTTTGAGGTGTATATGTGACAATTTTATATCTCATTATTCCCCTTTTGATGCAGTACTAATCAAACTCTGTACCGCAAAATTCCAGCCCATTATCAGTTCTAAGAACCTTAATTCTTTTTCCAGTTTGATTTTCAATTAATGTACTTCATTCCTTAAAGATTATGAAGGTATCAGACTTGGATTTAAGTAAGAAAATCCAAGATTTCCTGGAGTAATCATCTATTATTAGTAGATAATATCTGTATCCAGACACAATATGCACATGTGCAAGTCCCCACAAATCAATGTGTATATATTCAGAACATTTTGGGATTTACGAGTGCCTGCCTTAAAAGGCAGCCCAACTTGTTTTCCCAAAATGCAATGTTCACAAAAGGTTAATTTTTGAACACTGTTCTTTCCAAAAAGACCTTGATGTGAAAGAGTTTTTAAACCCTTTTCACCAAGATGACCAAGTCTCTTGTGCCGGAGTTCTGACTTATTAGAATGTGTAGCAAGATTCACAAAATTGTCAGTAGGGACATGTTCAGTGTCTATAACATAAATTCCATTAATTTTAGATGAACTGATAATGAGCTTTTGATCCCTGAATATGTTTGTAAACCCATTCTTGATTTCAATCTGATATTTTTCATCATCTAAGATACCCAATGATATCAAATTTCTCTTTAATCCAGGTACATACCTAGCATGTTTCAGAATTAAGGAATAACCATTCTTTATCCTTAAAGAAATGTTACCTATGCCTTTAATTTGGCATAATTCATTATTTCCAAGTTTCACAAACCTCCCTTCAACATTAGAGAAATCAAATAACCAACTTCTATTGGGGCTCGTGAAAGGAACAACCTGAGTCCAAAAACTAGTCTTGATCAGTCCTTTCACTTGAAGATACATAGGTAACTCCAATATTGGCCCCAACTTCCTTACATAAAGCAAGCATAGATAAGGATCCCATATCAAAATTAAGATTATTTTTCTGATCATTAGCTTTCTTGAAATAGTCTTTAATAAAATGACCAGGCTTCCCACAATAATAACATTTCTTATGTCCATGTTTTCTTCTACATCAAGATTAGGATCAAACTTGAAACTAAAGAACTGTCTCCACAGAAAAAATTTATTAGGTAAGGTCTTAATGAGATACAGTTTTTCTAAGGCAACCTAAAGTTCTACACTAATCTTAGTTTCTCCTACTTTTCTAATCACAGAGTCAGACAGATGGAGAAACATGGTGCTCCAGGCTAATTCATCTTGTTCAGTTCTCCTATCAACAGATAGGTTTGCTGGCCAAGATTCATTAATAGCCTTAGCACACTTTAAATATAACATGAGTGCCTTAATTTTCTGGCGCCAGAGACTAAAGTCTCATTTGCCATCCCAAAGCTGAACATCAATTTTAGAAGCCATAGTATGCAACAGTATGACAAATATGATAAGGTGTAATATGAGCAGTGGTATGTCACACAGACAAATACTAAATATACCAAACACAAAGTAAATGCCAATATAAAAAAAAAACCAGAGAAGAATGCAATACAATAAGGTATTGTGAGCCAGTTGAACTTACACTCAGTAAGCTAATAAAGAAAATAAATTTCAGCAAATATACCTTCACACCTTCACAGATGTATGATCAAGCAATATTGCCCTAAAGTAAAAAACACGAAGGTTAAGAGATAATATCATAGGTCAATAATATTCAGCAGTTCAAAGATAATCTATAGTATCCACTGAACACACAAAAACAATTCATAGTAGTAACCAATGAATTTCTTGAACCACAAATCCCCAAATTGCCTCAGATTCTAGGGTTCTAGAAAGGATCCCTAAACAAAGGTCAATTTGAAGTAGTTCAGAAATCGTTTTAAAACACGTGGACTTGTTAAAGATTTCTTGCTAAAAGAAAAGAAACATCGATTGAATTGCAAAGCACAAAAGTATTCAAGAAAAACAACAACTTTCAGAATCCGTATACCCAAAAAATTGGAAATGTTGGCAGATCGTCTCAGATTTGTCTATTTTCTTTAGGTCGAAAAGTTTCACCAAAAGATTCAAAATTCAAGAATAGCAGGTTTTATGAAAAACAGAAGTTTCAACAAATGATTTCAAAGTTTTGATACCACTGTAGGTCCAAGATCCATTTCAAATAGATTTTAGAAGTATGAAAAATCAAATTTCAAAAGAACTCAAAAGCAGAAAATAAGAACACTGAGAATTTTTTGCAAAAGGTACCGGAGGTTCAGCGACCGCTTCTAACACTTAGTCCCCCCTTGAGCATCCGTGAGGATTAAGCTTGAATCCACTATACCAGCCAAAAATGTACAAGTTACAACCACAAGAACACAAAGTTCTCAATCCAACAACACAACACGAATCACTCACTAAGAAAACTCACACGAGAGTTATTCTCTTTTTCTCTCAAAATCACACACGGTATTTCAGAGAAAAACAAAAGGAATGGGTGAAGAAGATGAACAGTCCACAACCTAAACAGAAACCCTCAGAATGAATTCTCTCTAAAAGATTGACACAGCCCTTTTATGAGAAGTTACAGATACAACGGTGATAAGCTTGCCATATGTCATCAATCCAAGAGGTCCAGTTAAAATAGAAAACGTGTTTCTTATAAAGGCCTTCCAGATTCTTCTTTATGGATCATTTGATAATGGGCCAGCTAATACTGTTTTGGGCTTCACAAATTCAGCAACCCAAACTTACAACATACATGAAATCTAGACATTATTTGTCTAAATGTATGAAATCAAGGTTTTAACTATTTCTCCTTCCCTCTCTCACCACCACCACTACAACCCAACCTACCCAAAAAAAGATAAATAAACAATAAAAAAGAAAGCAATCGATGGTAAATTAAATTAGCAACTCTAAATTTTTTTTTTGATAGGTAAAAAAATGCTCCCCACACCATTAGGACATTGAACAATATTAATTAGCAACTCTAAATTAAGATACAACATTTTTCATTTATCAAGAAACTATCATTTTGAGGAAAAAAAATCAATACATGAACTATTAAATACAAAACAGAAATTAATCAGCATAAAATATGTGTGAAATAAAACAATGACTAACATCATAAAAGAGGAAGAAGACATTGGAGAGCTGCTATCTAAACTAAAAAATTTAGCAACTTAAACACATAGAACCCACAAGCCAAAATATTTTTTTTTATAACAACACAAACAACTATTGTAGGTAGGAATAAGCTCCTTGTATTGGGGAGATTGCCATGGCAGTGTATAGGGGCTGAGATGGCAGCCCCTGATTGGATGTTTTAAATTTCTTTTTGTTTGCCCAAAATCCAATGAAATGTTGCCATCTGACAACATGTAACTCCACCTGGAAAATATATATGTACACATAGCATGGTTCACTGAATCACAATTGTAATGGCGCGCCTAGTGAGTATAATAATTACTCAAAATCATGTCATTAATTGAAATAAAATAAAGATTAGTCTTTCGCTATCACATGGAGATCATATGATTATGAACAAATTAAACCCCCAAAAAACTACTTGCTCACAAAATAACACTGTTAAACTAACCTTTTTTTTTTTCCATTTCTAACACTATAGCTTTGCTAATCTTAGTACTCGAAAAGCACTCTTCAATCCCTTCACGAATCTTTGACAAAAATTCATTTCGATCATTTTTTTCCATTAAGTGATTCTTGAGAGGAAGAATATCATACACCAACTCTATTTGTCACATTACGAAGAGTTATGGAAGAAATTAAACCAATCTGCCCTCTTTCTATCTTATTCTCAAAGCTTAAATGAAAACTTGCAGACCTTCCCAAATCAGCCCTATTGGTAATATTTTCTGATTCATTCAAAAGTTTCCTCATGCCACTCAGTTCTTTCTCCAAGCGCTGAACACGTGAATTTGTGGAATTCATCACTGCCTTGAGCTCTGCCACTCGATGCAGCGCTGCATCACGTTCGAGAATCGAACCAAGTGTCACAGTATCTTCAGTTTGATGTTTGGGATCTTAGTGATCAATAGTAGAGATGATGGAGCACCGATTGTTTAGTTGTTCGACAAACAGGCGTGTACAGCATGCACGAGAATTTTGGAGGATAAGGTTCTGCAGTCTACATAAATACGCACTTCTATTTTCTGGCCCCCTTTCATTTTAACAGTGTGTTCCTGTATAATGTAAATAATGACTCGTTTTGGTTCACAACACAACAATGAACAACCAAAAATTCAACTACTAAACACTCATTGTTCTTATTCGATACTTTCCAATCCAACATATCAAATATGCTAATGCACAAGATAAGGTTCAGATCATTCCAATAAATTTGAAAAATGAAATGTAGATCAATTCATAGATACCATAGATAAATAGGAATACAAGTATTATACCTCGAGGTATAGGTCCATGATTATATAAAGAAGGTCACGACATTCGACCATTGACTTGTTGACTTCAAAATTAGTTGAAAATCCTCAAAACAAAGTTTCCTAATATCGTGCAAACAAATGGTAATGGCTTCCTAACATCGTGCAAAATAATTTTCCATTTTCTAACACAAGTTCTCGTCTCTCGATCCTCTAGTTTCTGACATATCCAACAACTTGGCAGCTATTAAAAGTGAGGTAGCATTAATGGAGTTATGGAAGTATGGTCCCCATAGAAGAAGTTTGTCACAAAAGAAAATGTCTCTGCCATTATATTTAACAAGAGGGAGAAGGTCGCTGTGGAAAATTCTTTCAGCAGTCGTTCTAAATAGCCACTCCTTGCTATCAAACGATCATGGTGCAGAAGAATAGAGGAAATAATGAATGTACCCATTAGAGATACCCTCAATTTTCTTGTAATCATTTATTTATGAAAACTTGTTGAAATATTGATATTCCTCTTACTTCGAAACATTTTTATGGCAAAACGGGAGATAAATTAAAGTAGATTAAAAGATTGTAGCATAAAAAGGTGAACCAAAAGAAAAGAACCGTGGAATTCATATTAACACCAAGCTTGATTAATTGAAATTATATTCTTATGACTTGCAAACGCTATTAGATTGTGTTTTTAATTTGACTATTAACATTAGAAATATAGAAAATCTCTTAGAATATGTTGACAATCACCCCTTATAATATTAAAAGTGCCACAAAAGACCCTCGATAAGGGTTTACTTAACAAGGATTCGCGAACTGGGATGCGGGTAAGGATTTTCATCCAACAAGCTCCAGTTTTCCCACTAATGTATTTAAATCAGGAAAGATTGCACAATTTTGCAATCTCTTTATTATCCCTCATAACTTCAAAGATTGTAAGATTGTTTACTTTAGGATAATCAGTATATGGGAAAGGTAAAGAAAGTTTGAATTCGTCAACCATAAAACCTGTGATTCTCTAACAATAATTGCTGAAATCATAACAATCAGAAAACAAATCATGGAACAAAAAAGGGAAAAAGCAACCTAGGTCATCTCATAAATCATGGCAATTTCAAGAATGAAATTCCACTCACAAACTCATGGCAACTAAAAAAAGAATGAAGGCTGGACTCCGTCTCGATGTTGTAGTCAGCAAGGTTGCATCCGTCCTCTAGCTACTTTCCGAAGAAGATGAGGCACTGTTGGTCCGGCGGGATACCTTCCTTATAATAGATCTTGGCTTTGACATTTTTGATGGTATCGAAGGACTCAACCTCCATGGTAATGGTTTTCCCCGTTAGGGTTTTCGCGTAGACGCCACAGTAACAAAAATAGGTATAGCATTTTGAAAGGAAAGTGAGACGAAGAAATGAAATTAAAACAAGTGGGAAAATCCTTAAGACAGCGTCGTTATGGTTGACAACAAGTGGTTTTGACACGTGCCCAAATTTGGCTCTTTTATATTAAGAAGAGAGAGATGAGATGACTAGTAGGCGAACATTGCATGTTAGTTGGGTAATGTTAAAAATAAGTGTGCATAAATTTTAGAGAAATTCATTTGTAAATGTGAAATGTATTCATAAGTTGGTTGAAATTGACTTAAATTTTGTCTATTTTCTTTGTATACTTTTGATTCTTCTTACGAATATTTGGGAATTAACCTATACTTCGATAGGTCATTTGTCCATACAAAAGTTCGTGTGTAACCTTTATATATATACACATTAGCCTAGTTCAAAATATGATTTAACAAACCTCAACATAACTTTCTAGCTCAATCCCTAATTCATACTACAGTCATAATAACTAAAAATTACCAAGATATAGACATAACAATATGTGCACTTTATTGCATCAGAAACGGTTTTTCATGTCAATTGGCACCATGCAAAATCCTAAATTATAGCTTAAAATGTTAAATACAATTTCATGTACTATTATACCGGTTGAAATACATATTCTAAAATCCTTAACAGTTAACTTCAATTAATAGGTTCGACCCACAATTTCAAACTAAAACCATCCAAGATATCAAAAACAACATGAAATTGGAAAAAGGGAAAAAGAGGAATGTAATAAATTTTGTGAAAACCAGACATGGCTAAAGAATTTTTCAATTAACAATATTCAATAGAACTAGAGAAACATCGACATGGAGCCCACCAAGTTAGAGAGTGAAAGAGTACTTGTCATATTCAATGGAGGAGTATCTACAGCAAGGAGAGGAGGTTAGTGTACACTTCCATCGTCCCCATGTAGAAAATCAGGCTGTCAATCTTTTGAAAAATCATATTATGTTAATTTGTTTTGTTTATTATTAAAATAATAAAAATTTAAAACAAGTTTATTGCATATAGAGCTTAATAGTTTGTGTCAAACAGTAAGATTTTAAATTGCATCCTAGTGTTCTAAAGAAAAACCAATTAGACTAGGCAACTTTTGATGGTAGTACTTCACAGCATTTGCCACTAACCAAGAGGAATTAATGAATGCGTTAATACCCATTGAAAATTATTACCATAGTAAGCAACATAAATAGGATGAAAAAAGAAAATTTGATTTATCTTAATTCATTAAAATATAAATATAACAAGAAATAATAAAATAGACTACAAATATAACATCTATTCCACAAAAAAGAAAGAAGTGACCTATTCAGCATGCTTCGCCACATTGGATAAATAAATAATCCGAATGGAAAAAATTATAGAATATTTGAAATTTTAATGAAATTATGCATTCGAGTGAAAACAACAATCATCTCTAGAATTTGTATCAACTCCAATATTATGAGTGACAGATGTTGGAGACTCTATATTTGTTTATAGATTTTTTTTAACTTGAACAAAACAATATCTGGAAACTTATAATAGAAGTGTACCATGAGTTCAGTTCCACTCCGTAGGTAATATTGAATATCGTGAATGTACTTAACAGGATAATCAAAATCAATGGTACAACCTTGGCAATATATTCTAGTGAATAATCTTGCAATGACACATACCAATATACCATTGGCTCTGTATCAACATTGTCCATAAAATTTCCCTCATTTTTCCTTCTTGATCTGTCTCAAGCTCATACTCCACATCTCTAGTAACATTTGTAGCGTTTTGAACAGCTGCTACGCTATCAAGTACGAGTGTCTCCATCAGGAATTAAATGGAACACCAAGAAATTTTAAATGACAATTACTATTAAATTTAGAGGTAGAGTGGGACAAAATCTATGATTGTCAACTTGATCTCTTTCTCTTTGAGAAGCCATTGATGAACTTCAATTTCAGATCAACTAACAAGAGGAAGAGAGAAGAACAACAATGTGCATTCTGAAATTAATGTTAAATTGTGTTGTAATAAGTTTCATGTTCATTCTAATATAGGATTTGATATAATGACTGCAACTATCAATACAATGACCTATCAATATAATATGAGACTATCTTCCACGATAATTGAAGTGTTTAAGGAAAGCTAAAGTATTATTTGAGTCATCAAGGTTGATATGTTCAAATGTTAACATGGGTAGTACAAGAAAATATCTAGTTTTGTGGAAAAATGATATCTTTCGATTGACGTGGCTTATTTAGAAAGAGAATTTCTTATAAGTAAATTAAGTAAAGTTATACATGTTTGGATAAGTTGTCTTGTAAGTATATAACTATATTTATGTTTGACAACCTACTTATATATTAGAGTTGCATTTTAACATTCTTAACACTAAAGTTATAACATCATAATATTCATCATACAAAAACTTTCACGTTGCAATAATACATTAGAGATAATTAGATATAAAGCCATATTGACCCTTGCAATGCTCCGACTCAAAAATATTTTATTGCCCTTGACAAACTTACAGGAAACTACACAACACTATAGATGTAACAACCCGACCTTGTGCCGCAGTTGTTATCATATCATACGTACTGTCTGCTTTGGGAGAGTATATGTCCATCTTACCCCCTCATGGCTTTCTGACGTATCCCTAGAATTCGAACCCAAGACCTCCATCATATGGGAGGCGAGTTGCTCAATTAGTACTAGGATTCAACTTAAGTTTTCCATATGATGGAGGTCTTGGGTTCGAATCCTAGGGACGCGTCAAAAAGTCGTGAGGGGTAAGATGGGCATATACTATTTCAAAGCGGACAGTACGTATGATATGATAACGGCTGCGGCATAAGGTCGGGTCGTTGCCTGAAAACTATTATTATAGGCAAATTCCACCAAAGGTAGATACAATTCACAACCGCATCCTAGATCCAAAACACAGGCCCTT
>CAIGRS010304346.1:0-12603 GCA_903798395.1 Fraxinus floribunda
ATAAATTTGGCTAAATAAAATTTAATTAGTGATGTTTTCAAAAATAACTAAAAATCAGTCAACGCTATTACATAACCAACTATACTACGGTACGTGCCTCCAACTAGTAATTACAAAAATATTTTTTTTATGATGATGATAAAGTGGTATATTAAATCAAATGAATAATTAAATTTTTTCTTATATTTAACTTTTTATCACAACCAGTTTTTTATGACTCATGTTCCAAGTTTCGTTCAAATAATCTTGATGAGTGACGGTCTTTCCCATTGGTTCACTTTCCGGATTAATCCGAATGCAATCACAGTTAATACACACTTGAACTGGATATTCGACGATTCTTCTCCTTGTGGACTTATGTCTTCCAACATAAATATTACCTTTTAACTGTCGCAAGGATTCGAACGAATTCAAACTTTTAATGCTCTTTAGAACCCTCCTATTTTAACATTGTGCAATGCCTATGAAATAAAGCTTCATTTACAAAAGCTTTTTCAGAAGCCTTCGGGCCCCCTCACAAAGGGGCCCCCCACATGCATTTAAAAAAAATAAAAAAAATAATTTAACGTGGGGCCCCCTTTGTGAGGGGGCCTGTGAAAAAGCTTCGGTGAATGAAGCTTTATTCATGTTCAAGGGGCCAATGAGGTCATAGTTTGATCAGCAAGAACGCGGACGATACGGTACTGTTATTAGCAATAGTCGTTAAGAAACCAATAAAAGATACTTATTTTACACATTCACACGAAACTTCCCAAGTCCGTCCTTCTGAGGCGACGACTTTCACTAGTTTGTTGTGGGTTCACACCTTGATCGATAGATTCTTGGATTTTCTTGAAGCTGAGGAAAAGAAGAAAAAACATGGGTTCAAGCAGCAGTTTAATGGTTTCCCCATCATCAAGAAAATCTTCTTGGTTTGGTGGGTCCATGCTAAACCGCACCAAGCGCAGACTTTCCTTTCTATTCTGTGGTGCAGCATCCGACGCTGGGTCAAATCTTGAGGTAGTATATATGAATAATCCTTAAGATGTTTGTATAAAGTTCCTTGAGAATATACACGTGATATGTTCTTGTAATTGTGATTGCTTGTGAATTTTGATGTCCAAGGAAATCGAATTGCTTTGACTTTTATTAGTAAATTTTCAGTTTTTTTTTTTTTTTTTGAATGATTCAGAATGATCGGATTCTGCCCTAGTAAGCTTTGGGCAATGATTTTAGTTTATGGCATATAACTCTAAAGTGAAACCATACTGCTCTTTTCATTTCAGGAGTGTATTTTACTGTGATCACCTTTGAATTTGATTTGTTTTATGTGACTTAATAGAAATTCTGATTTGTTGCTATGTAAAAGGCCTATTTTCAAGCACACAAGTATTATAGTATAAACTTACCTCTCTTCCCCCTCAATTTACACAGACTTTTGAAATGAAGCAGTGCACAAAAGATGATCTGCCGTACCAAAATATATTGTCTGGCCAGAAAAGAAAAAAAAATTAAATTGATAAAGACACTCAAATTCCTTTCCTTTATTCTTGCTAAATGACTAAGCTTACTTTTCCTCTTCCATCTGAGTATTGAGTTTTAAAATTTTGAAGGGAACATTTATAAATATAATTCCAAGGACCCAATTCCACTCTGTGCAAGGCTGTGATTGGGATAAACTCTTCAAATTAAAATTTTGGATTCCCATTTCAATGTTAAGAACTTGATATAGTTTTGATTTCACATAATGGTTGATTATAAATTTTGTAAATTTTTTAAACTCATGAGAAAGTAGAGAGTTGTGTCCGTATCACTACTTATTGCTTTCAGTTACGACAACGGTCATCTTATTTAAAGTTGGTAATAGTTAAATATGTGAGGGGCTAAGTATTTTATAGACATACGCCCAAAATAAACTTCAAAATTTCAGGTGTCAATGTTAAAAGGGACAAAATGCTTTACACAGCAAATAATCAGGTATTGGTTGTTTGTAATCATCAGCAAATTTTAGTCACCCTCCGTGGAAGGATTTGTATATGTCTTATTTACAAAATATAATTCATAATGAATTAATATCCAACCTTCGAATTTTACATTTAAGATGCTCTGTTTTGACTGATTCACTGAGGCCCCGTACTTAAAAGTCATGGTTGTCATTAACATACTGAAAATAACTGAAAACAGAAATTAGGATACCTTCAATATGAATCAAAAGAAGCGTTAAACAAAACTTAATGCAATTCTTTTTCTCTTAAGGTGTTAATGACAGCAATTTAAGTGTACTAGTTCTTCCAAAAGTTTGTTTAAATATAACTTGGAGATGATCTAACTTGTTGGTATTCATCTTTCTTCAAGAGTTTCCTAAAAAGTGATGATGCCTTAACCTTTTTTTCTGTACTCTATTCTTCTATGTTTACCCAATATTAAGCCCCTGTTTGGTACACATTAAAATTTTCATTTTCATTCATCTACTCATTTTCAACAACACATTCTTCAATAAAATAATATTTTCCATTACATCAATAATTTTTCCTTCTTTTTCAACCACACATCTTCATAAATCTACTATTCCAGAGTACATTCTTCCAAAATAATCCATAAATAATCCTTCAGGCTTATTGTTCTTATTTGAGATGATCATTGACATGTTATAATATTCTTCCTTGAAGCTAGAAGATTATTCTCAGGAATCATCAGCAAGTTCTACAAAAAATTTAGCTCCAGTTAGTGATGTTTCGCATAACTCTATCATAGAACCTTCTTCAATGTTCAGTTCAGAAGTTGGGGATACAAGTTCCATAGTTGAGACCGGGGAATCATCTGGAAGTGACAACAGTATTATTGAGGAAGCTTTGGTTGAACAGTTAAATGTAAAAACAAGCAGAGATCTGGCACGCCTCTTAAATAATAAGGAACCGGTTATCCTCGAGGTAGGTTTTCATTCCAATAGCAAGGATTTATAATGGTATAAAAATCATGATATTGCAAATCATTCCTGTAACAGCCTGGTATTGATCCATCAAGCAGTCTCGCACATGCGAATTCAGATTCAGATGTTGAATATCACCAAAATGCAGTTGTTGACGATAATAACACTAATTTAAGGTCACATTCTATTGCTTCCGATTCTTTACCACCATTTCAATTGCCTGGGGATGAAAGTGCTCACATGACAACAACTTCTAGTCCAGGATATCTTGTTTCTGACAATGCCCGGGATCTCAGAAGTGGATATCTTCTTCATCTCGATGTGGTGAATGTCTCTTCTAACTTATTATCTAGTAGAATTGCAGAAAGAAATAGCTTCGAAGCAAGAAGGCATAGTAGGAGGCTATTTTGGGATGCTTTATCTAGACGGAGAGACTCCCCGACCATGGTTTTTGCCACTGGTCCTGATGAAGTAGGCTCCCATGACAGATGGCTCCTAGATATTGGTGGTATCCACAATGATGAAGTTGGTCATGATATGGATTCCTTGAATGTTAGACGTCGTCGCAGAAATGAAGGTAGACGGCTATTGAGATCGGAGGTGAGATATGATATGCTTTTTAAGTTCTAATATTCTTAGAAAAACTTCCAAATCATTCAAACAATATTTTGTGTTATTTTCTTTTTTGGACATATAGTTGTAACGACTCGGCCTCTATCTCAAGTCATTCTCTTACATTTTGTCCGCTTTGAGAGGGCATCTTCCCTCTTACCCCTCACAGCTTTTTGTTGCGCTCTAAGATTCGAACCCCAAGACCCATGCCTTATGAGATACTTAAATTGAAATTTGGTACCAATTGGGCAACTGGCCTCTTACCCCTCCATGGCTTTTTTTTTTCGGGTCCTCTAGAATTCGACCTCAAGACTTAAGCTGAATTTTGGTAACAATTGTGCAATTGATGCCAAGATTCAACTTAACTCTCTTATAAAAAAAAGGTCTTGTGTTCAAATCTAGTGCATGACTACGTAATTGCTAACAAATGGACACTATGTTCATCTCACAAGTATACTCTTGTTTCCTTAGATGCAATAAATAACGCGTTTAATAAAGCAACTTCGAATTTAGGTTGGATTTGACTATCAAATTAAAATTTTGTGCAATACCATATATAGAATTGGTTTAAATCATATTGGATTTAGGTAAACCTATTCTTCTATCTTTCTGTCAGCTTAAATATCTTTTTTTGTGTCTTATTGGATCTGTGCATAATAGCAAGGCAAAAAGTGGAAGAGAGATTTGCCTTTGCAAATATGCTACAAACACCTTCTTACTTCTGTTTCAGAAAAAAAAAATCTTGTCAACTTTTGTGTCATATTGTATTAATTTGATTTTTTTTTTTCCAACGTTTATACATGCAGATCTCAGAAAGAATGATAGGTGGCCTTAATGAGGGAGCCCAACAAACTACATTTTGTGCATCTGGGCTACACAATGAGGGCACATGTTCATGTGAATCTATTTTTTCATCTGAAGAATCCAGTACCCTTGCTAGCATCTCTCGAATTATCATGCTTGCTGAGACATTATTTGAGGTAGATCCTTGAGACCCAATGGTTTCCATCTCAGTTACATTTTCTCTTGATCAGCTATCTAAATTGTTAGCTGGTATTTAGTTGAAAGTGCTATATGAGTGACATTATGGCAACTCTTTTTGGGGTGTATCTGAATTCCTCTCCAGAAAATTGAACAAGGGCACAATTGCAACCAGCTTGCTTTCCAAGTTATCGTATTTGTGGAAATGGTGGCCAATCCAAATTAAGTATAGGCCCTAATAATTGAGCTTGCTGAAAAATGTACGATAAGGGTGTCTTTATATGACGGTATTTTAAGGAGTGATCCATCAAATTTATAAGTTCCTAAACTTTAGAGCTTGTTTGGTACAGTTTAAAATCGAATTAAAATTAAAAATATAGCCATTATTGGGTCCAATTTGTCTAATAAAAGTCAACAATAACGGATATTTTTTCAATTTTAATCTATACCGAACACACCCTTAGTTATGTTTTCAAGAAAACAAGTGGGCAGTTAACAATAACCTCCACTAATTCTTTTTTTTGGAGAGCACAACCAAGTGTAGAAGGTAGTTGAACTTTCTAGATTAAATTTCAGCGAAGTGGGGTGTAATTGTTAAATGTCATCGAAACTTCTGGAAAAGTGTAATCAACTACGTTGATTTGGATAAAATTTAACTCAAAATTATTAAGGTGGCATCTTTGAGAACTTCATGGGAGCTTAAAATGCAACGTTTGAAGGAAAGTGAGTTGAGCGAGTGTACCTTAGCATTGAAGTTCCATCACCACATGTGGCCTAAGATCCATAACAATAACACTATTGCTATTGCTCTGTGGCTGCTACCAGTTTGACGCTTCCTCAAATTTTTCTTGGATGGTTGCTTACATAGTCGAATACTTAAAAAATGGAGCAGTGGAAATATATGCAGGGCTACTAGAAGAATTTTTTGAATTTTATCAACTGGTTTTGTCCAGCTTAAGCTTATCAAATAATATTCGTATGGTGTACTAATTATTTTGGAATGTCATATGCTGTTCTTTCTGAACCTATTTTTGTGACTAGTCATCTGGTTTGTTGCTAATTATCTTTGAGATGCCTTTTCTTGTGAATTATATTATCCTAGTGAACTGGGGATTTATGAGCTACATTATCACAAATCTGGTATAGGTATTTTGCTAGTTGCGGAGAAAGAAAGAATGATTGCTTTAATGTGCTTTCCTATGGATTTTTTTCCCTTGTAAATAATAATTTTTGAAGTTTTAAGACAAGGTTTCAATAATTAGCTGAAAAGTTACTTTATTGTAGGTTTTGGATGAAATTCAGCGCCAATCTCTGTCTTTTTCACCATCAATGCTCTCTCTCCCTGCTCCTGAGTCTGTTGTGGATTCATTTCCTCTCGAGTATTATGAAAAACAAAAAGCCATTGAAAGTGATACAAGTGATGTTCAACAGTATGTCTTCTGATGTCATTATATAAAGCATACGGACTTGAATTTTTCTTCTTTCTTTTCCAAGGTTTATATTTGGTTGTTCATGCAGTTATCTGTTAAAGATTAAGCCCTTGTTTGGATAACTGTTTATAAATTGTTAATAATTCGTTAATATCCCATTTTATCTACATATTTTGTAGAACTCACAAGTACCGCCAACTTATTCACTACTCATTTTTATCTACTTTATAATTAAACCATTTATAAACAACTCTTTTAACGTGCTTTAAGAGGCATACTTTGGACGCATATGCTGGCTTCTATTATTATTTGAATCCTTTAGTATTGATTGATAAGCAAGTCCTGTAGTCAACTAATATCAAATGAACTCAACAAAGAGTTGCATTATTAGACCCCAGGGGGAACCAGTTTTTCGAACCTGAGAAACTATTGTTTAGGCCCATTGCATTTTGTTCTGTTAACTAACTTTGGAATAAAGCTTTCAACATTTCGATCTTTTCCATTACCTAGTAAGAATAAGTTATGTTTGTGATATAAAAGCGCTGATACATGTAGTCTTTTGAATTTGCAGCGTCATTCTATATGCTGATATATAGTAATGTTTTCGACAGGTGCTATATTTGTTTGGCTGACTACGAGGACAGTGACAAGTTGAGAGTTCTTCCTTGCAATCACAAGTACCATGTTGCTTGCATTGATAAATGGCTTAAAGAAATCAACCGGTACTTTCAAAATCTACTCTCTCTCACTCTCTCTCTTAGACAACATTGCTTTTCTAAGTCGTCCTCTGCTGTGCTTCGTTAGGGTATGTCCACTCTGCAGACGCAATGTTTGTGAGGATGCTGGGGAATGTTCGGCGTCAAACACGGAAGTACCATCACAGTAATGCAGCTGTATATGTATATATAGATAGATAACTTTGAATCCTGACATGTTTATAGAGTTGATCTGATCTGAATTTCGTCAGCTTTTTATATGTTGTATGGTATGTCATAAATGTCAATAATTCTTCTGACTTTTGTATCCTCAATCTAGAAATTGGGTTCAAGGCTGAAGAAAAAAAGGTTATTGCAAGTATTTTTCAATGAAGATTAAACTTGAGAGTTTTGTGCCTTCTTAATTAACAATGGACTTTGTTCTTTTGGATGCTGTACACACGGAAAATTCCTGCTTTTGATAAGTACTTTTATGGGAAGAGGGATGATTTATTAAATGGAGAAAATGAAGCTTGATTAAAGAGAATTGTCAAACATGACTACCAAACAAGAAAGGAAATGAGGCAACCATGAGCTAAAGAGAATCAGATGGGATATTGTTTGTTATAATTATAATAAAAAGAGTTACTTCTTAGCCAAACTTGCAGCATTCACCTCTGGGTCGATGCCGAAGCTATACATTTTAACTTATTATGGATTATAAGTATTTGTGGTAACTGACTGATCTTTCGGTAAAATTTCAATTGAGTTCGATTAAACATTTATTTTTTTCCCATTAAGTCACAATTTCCACTTAGATTGCTACAACAATCCGTTGACGGCCAAGTGGGATTTTTTTAGAGTAATGGGCATATAACCCGTGTTACTGTGTGCAACATCATAAGTGTACAAATGGAACAAGTAACAAAATAATGAGAAAATAATCATTTTTTACAAATAGAATTTCGTTTACTAACGATCCCTAGATTGATTTGAAAAATCGATTAATGAAGAGCGAGTAAGTAAACTCAAAACACACGAGTCACGTATGAATACAGTCAATGTGGAACTTGTAGTAGGAGAGTAGCACCAAACAAATTTTGATCGTTTAGTTTCAGCTCCAATTTTAATAAATTCACAATAATAGGGTCGGTAGAAAGTGTTTGGATAAGAGTAAAAAAGTATATAGAGACGGAGATCAATGGAATATTGCTGTATGATGTATAAATTAGAAAGTAGGTTTTGATAATTTTCTCAATAAATATTTGGAAATATCATATTTATCTTTAGTTTACAACTATTTTATTATTCAAATATAAATTTTCAATATTATTGATTGTTTCAAGAGTTAAATACTAATTTGGTCCCTAGAATTGCAGTGAAATTTCAAGTTCATCCTTCAATTTTAAATTCTTCCAAATTAGTCACTAAAGTTTCCTAATGGTCCTAATATGTTCACTCTGTAACGTCAAATTCTAAGTTTACACAGTTAACGCCACCGAGGCCACCATTATGAACTAAACATATGTTTAGGCTTTAGCTTATATGGAAGAATGGATTTAATCTATCGAAAATAGAAGAAGACACCCAAAAAGAAAAAAGAAAAAAAAAAGGTTCTGTAATTAATTTCCACAAGTCTTCTTTACGACAGTAGCACAACCAAAGTGACAATTGACAAAGAAAATATAATTTTGACATTACTTACAAAAATCTGAGGGGAAAATTAAGTAAAGGGAAAATATACAGAAACAGAATCCAAATATTTGAAAACAAATCAGTATTCTTATGCCCTCTGCTGCAAGGAATACTGGATCCACTGTAACATCCACTCTTTTGCTCTATTCCTTTGCCAAGATCTTCAAGAACAAATGTAGTATTTGTCTGACTATTACTGAACAACACACACCAAATGTAAGGCCCTTTATGCTTATGACTGCCAATTATGCCTACTCCGACTTCAGTATGTGTTCGATTTTTCAACAGAGACAGGGTTTTCCTGTCTTGAATGAGCGCGTGTGAGAATGCTTCTGGTGGGTCAAGATACTTCTTTTGACATCCCAAAATGTAGCCAGATATGGTTCCAAAAGTGGGCAGTTCAACACCGCAGTTGGGAGCAAATACTTCGGTGAAGTCATCTTCTGGTGGTTGACAATGTATAGTATTGTTATCAGTGCAGTTTCCCTTGCATTCCTCTGCATACTGCAAAGCAATGCAGCCTAGACCCCGACTGTTGCTCAGACGAGGAAGCTTGTTGTCTGTTCGATTCTTGTTAATAATCTCAATTAGGTCGTTTGCAGCGTTCCCTATTGCATAGATCAAACAGGAAGAACACGTTGTTAGTTGATGAATAGATTGACTAGCATCAAAGAAGACTATACAGGCATTGAAAGGCACTGTTAAGAGGTAGCATTCCAATTTCCACAAAGTGCATGAGAGTGTGCGAATGTTCATTTTTCTACGAATATTTTATTTCCAAGTCCTTAAAGTGTGTGCATTGAAGATGTTCATAGTTTAGTATTTATGGTTTAGGTTTTATACCATAACTTTGACTCCAAAAGTTATTTCATCTACAGTTTCTAAATATCATTTCCTAAATTTTGGCGTCGTCGTACTGTGGTCATCACAATTCAAGTTTTTCTTCCAAGTCCATGCCAAGCCTCTTCATTTCTGCAGCCATGTTGTGAGCACAGGGTGAACCATTTTTTCATCTTTTCCTCAAGAATGCCATGTGCTCACTGCAAGTGGTCACTTGTGCCTATTATTGTAGGTTTTATGTATTTATTGGAGCTAACCCTAAAGAAAAAGAGAGGAAAAAACATCTTAAAAAGAATAACCACTGGAATTTGGAAGATTAGGCTTCAAGAAACAGCAATGCCTAAAAAACACTATAAAGGGCAACCTAACAATCCGTTTCTCTATCGCTAGTCTATCATAAGATCCTTCACTTATGTCGATAAAACTATCATCCCCAGAGGCTCAACAGCAATAGAGCACTATAACAATCATCAAACTAAAGGTGCCCTTCTTGTGCTGGCAACAAACATTTTAAGTATTAACACTGTCGATTTGTAATGGCAATCACCAATGATCCTCCAAAAGTTATACTTGTTCTTCCTATCTAATGTCACAACGTTATCCCCTGGATCAAAGAAAAGCTTACTATGAAAGGAACAAACAGGAAAAATTGTTAAATCTTACCCTTTGATTGAATTTATTTGGTTCAAGTGTTGCTCATTCATGTGACTCAGCAATTGCATCTTTCATCTGATTTCTTAAACATTTACCAACACAAACAACAGTGCTTGAGAAGCATTTATCTGTTTACTGTAAACTAAGCATCATTCACAATAATTCAGGATCTCCAGCAAATTGGGACTTATTTAGGCTTAAGAATGACATGTCTCAACCACCCAAGTCTACTTTCAATTTATCCTCAATCGGTATCACCTTGAGACTGGTGTTGTTGACATGTATTCACATTTCTTGTTTACCCATTAGTGGAGGAGCATGGTCCCAGGGCTAGTCAATACTTTGTTGAAAAAATTGAGGACCTTCTTAACAAGTGCAAACCAAACATCACACAAAATAAGGGAAGGCAATGGAGCAGCAGATTGGTTAGCTAACGAGGGACTTCACACGAATACGATGACAATAAATCAACCCAATTAAGTAATTGAGCGACTACGGGGCATCCTTCGAGCACAGTAACCAACGGCGAGGCGACCTGGACTGAGGTGGGGAGCTCCGGTGACTGTGACCTTGGTGGAGGGAATATAGTGAAGCGATCTGGGACCAAAACCCAGATTCATCAGGACTCGACACTCCTTTCGGCTAGCGCGCCTGACCGGCGTTCTGGGGAGACTATTCCGACGCTGAAGGGACTGGCGAATGGACCACGCTCCGGTCCGACGGCGAACTTGCCGGCGCCGGCGCGTGGCACCCACGCTCCGCTAGAAAATCTGAAATTTCAGAAAAATGAGCAGAGCAATCCTAGAGTCCTCAGTAGGCCTAATTTGTCATCAGATTTGTCATTTATTCACAATCAAAGGAATAAGCGGGCGGATGCGTATAATATGGTATTCAATCGGCGATTTAAGGTTGAAATGAAGGAGTTTGAGGTGTCAGTAAACGAATCAGGTACTGTTAGGATTATAGAGTGGGGCTCGAGGATGTCGACCGCAATCTACATGGGAAGGTTTGGTGCACTATGGATGGTGAATATGGTGGATAAGTTGAGAACGGCTAGTAAGTTGGAGGATTTTCTCTCCAAGTTTAATGAGTCATCACGGGTTTTTTTGGCACAACGATGTGCAAATAGTTGTGATAGGTATTTGAGGATAGCACAGTATGGAGGAAGGCGTCGAACATGAGTTGTGATGATGCCGGAAGGGGTGAATGGAGAGGGATGGGCATCGTTGTCTCGGGTGTTCAAGGCTGTTATTGATTCATTTGTTGCTGGAGATAAGGCCAAACGTCGAACGATGGATGCTAGAGTTTGACAAGGGATGACCTATGTCAAAGTTACGGCAAACTTACAGACTTCGCATAAAGTTGACCAACGGGGAATAGTACGAAATGATAGGAGGTATAATGTGAGGGAGCTTGACGGTCATCTCGAGGTGCCTAAGCCTATGGTGACACATGCAAAAGGATCACAGGGTGGAATAATAAACAGCGCTGAAATAAGGGCTCGCGTCTAAGCGTTGAAAGAAGAGTCGGATGATTTAATTAGACTAATGGGATGTAGGTTGGAGGCGAGCCCCAGGATATTTTATTGTCATCAGTGTGGGGTTGGCGTGGATAAGTCTCTAGCTAATGAAAAACAAATTACGAGCTCGGTTCTTAAGGAGTTTTCACCGAATGTAGCCCATGTTAAAGACAAGCAGGGAATGTCTAAGCCTAATGGCAAGTGTCAGGCACGGAGTTAAGCCGTATACTCCAGTAATGTTGATGATGTTGAAGTGGTGGAGTTGGACACAGATGAGGAAGGGGAACCGAATATGGTGAACCTGGAGCTGGATACAGTAGGCGTGATGGACACGAATTCGTCGACAGATGGATTACTTTCAGTTAAGCAAGAAATAGCGCATGCATTGGTAAAGAAATCTGCTTCGATAGTCGTGAAAGAGCACGATGAGGCGTGTGCGGCAGTTATGGTTTGGAATATATAGAACAGAAGGCACGTTAAGCCCCACAAAGAAAAAGAATTAGGGACTGAAAAAGCTTTGGTGTTGTAGGTACAAGGCGACCAGAAGGGAGGACTTATAATGATGTTGAACATGTAGAGGGAGGAGAGGGATTTTCATTTGACCCTTTGGAGTGTTGTCTTGTAGAGGAAACTATGAAGGTGAATGCGATTGAAGCTGGACCCCAACCTTCTAATTGGGTCCTTTAAAAAATTCAGGAGTTCAACAAGTTGGTTGGTGCGTCTTGCAATGGTTATGAAGAGAGACTCATGCAATTATTCGAGGAACTGGAGGCTAGTAGGGGGTGGGAGATGAGTACACAAGGAGGTAAAACAAGAAGGAAAGGTGTTCGCGAACTTAAGCGGCTCGAATGGTCAGTAAATTATGATGCTAAGGGTGGCGAGTCGAGGAAAGGATTGTTGAGGAGGGCTGACGGAGTGTTAAAATGATTCCTAAAATTCTTAGTTGGAATATGAGGGGGTTAAATGAGGCTGGGAAAATATTAGGTATCCGAAATTTGTTAAGGGGATGGAGGGCGACCTTGTGTGCTTGCAAGAAACTAAATTGGAATTCGTTTCAAAGGCTGTGGTCAATAGCTTATAGGGGGACAACACGTTGGTTTTCAATTTTTGGGGTCATCGAGGGCATCAGGAGGCATGCTAATCATGTGGGACACTAGAGTGTATGATATGGAGGATGTTAGTGTAGGGCTCTCGTTGAGAAATATTGGGGATGGATTCCATTGGATGTTTATAAGAGTTTATAGACCTAATTCTGACGAGAGTAGAGGG
>CAIGRS010304363.1:0-24284 GCA_903798395.1 Fraxinus floribunda
AGAGTGAGACATACATTGGTGGTCATGTCGAATGTCTCGAAAGTGGTGTTTTTAGATCCGATCTTCCAACTAGTTTTAAACTCGATCCATCCGCTTATGGGGTAGCTATCTCGTCTCCTTTCCATTTACAGTTATTATCAGTTGAACTTCATTTTGGTAGAAGAGTATCCAATTGAAAATGCAATGAAATATTTTGGAGATTGGAAATGACATTATTTTCCAATGCGTCTCTGGTGTATAATTTGTGACAAGGGCAAGCTACATGGCTATTTATTAGGATTATAAGAGAATATTGTTCATTTCTTATCCTGAGTGATGGAACGTGGGGATTCCTTAGCCTACTAAAATTTTATATGTCCTGTAATCAAAAGATTTGAATTCACAAATTCATTTAAAAACCGAAACTCCTAATTAGACATCTTTTATTTCTTTCTTGTATTCTGGGTAAACTCTTTGCTTTTAATAACGCCAGTTTCTCTAACATACTCTACCGTTCCTTAACAATATTTTATATCTGTATTTGGCGCATTAATCATTTACGGCCACATGCCCTGTAATCTTATATTTGTGCATTTGTGCTGGAGTATGGAGCCTGCTATATAAATTGGTGAAAAGAATAAAGCAACTCAAGCCAACAGAGCCCTTCCTTGTACTTAACTTTGGGTGGTTGTGAAGTTTTTCATTTTCCACTCTGCTATGTTAAGAGCTATTTCTATAATACAACTCATAATTCACCCTGTGACATTTATTCTTTTTGTCTTTACCAGCCAAAATGCTTTTGAATTTTGAGTAATTCTCTTTATCGTCAGCTTCTTGTGAATACCTTGTTACACTTGCCTTGATAAACTTTCAGCAAGACTTTCCTTTCTTGTGTTAGTTTGACTCATGGTTGCAATGTTTATTTTTACAGCAACTGATCAAAAACCTTGACCGGGACCTGCAATATGCTGTTAGAGTAGAGGGAAAGTTGGACTTGGAATCAGTTTTAAATTATGACGAAGTGAAGAATGCTATCATGGAAAAGGTGCTGGTTCTTTCTGTTTTTGAAGCTTGGTTTCTTTTTCCTATAAATAAGTGGAAAATATACTAATCTGGAAACCCTTTGCTCAGTTTCCTCTTTAAGTTTAATTTTCTTTCACTCTAATATTAACAACCTCGTTTTATTTGTTATCATGAATGATACGATGAATGTGAATTCTATATTATAAATGGTCTTGAAAGTCCATCTTAAAAGGTTAACCTTGTTATAGTGGCTCATTAGACGACAACAATCTTAGACGCCTAGCATGCTTGAGGCTAAAAATGTTTATAAATACTCAATCCATTTTTTATCTACACATTTCGAAGAATTCACAAGTACTACGACTCCACCATTCATTTCTATGTATTTACAATTTAAACTGTTTATAAACAATTATCTAACATGCTCTTAGACAGATTGATTGCTTGTTTGCGCCTTTTGGTCTATGCTATCATATTCACCCTCTCATCTAAAAGCTTAATTTGTTAAAGAGGGGTCACATATATTCATTTTAAATTTTGGTTTCAGCAATAAAACTATTATTTACTGGAGTTTGGTTTTTAGCTCAATGTCATGTGTGCGTGTTTGGGTTTTTTGTTTTTACATGAGACACAATCATACAAATAATATAGGCACACCAAATTGCATCCATAAATTATCCAGTGAGATGCAAAATCACCTGCAATCTTTCTTATAACTCTGCCCCTCAACTTGCAGCTTATGAGGTTGAAAGATGAACCTATACGTGAAGAATTCCCTCTCATATACCATCTTGATGTTGCTGCAATGTATCCAAACATCATATTGACAAACAGGCTACAGGTAAGCAACTGAGGTCACTTTATCTAAAACATCCTTTCTATTAAGCTTCACACTTTTTGCAAATTTTGTGTCATCTACTGAAAGAAGAAGACAAATGTGGGCATTGTCTGTTGATGCATGATTGACTATTGTCTAAACTGATCCTTTTGCTGCTACTGCACTGTTATACCTGTTCAATTCTAGCAAACGAATGGCCAATAGCAAATTGAGCAATTAACCCCTTGTTTGAGCCCCATTTTTTTGAAAAATCATTTTTTCAACTCATTTTCAACCACACATTCTCCAATAAAATAATATTACACGTAAATCGAGAACTTTATCTTAATTTTTAACCATACATTCTCCAAAAATAACTATTCAAAAATGCATTTTTTCTCTCCAAATGGAAGGAGAAATTTCTGCTTGTTACATGCACTATACAAATAACCAAAACCTGTTGAAGTAATGAACTTTGTTGCATTTTTTATTTTCTTGTTATGATTAACTATTGTAGTTAGAAAGTAAAGAGAACTAAACTACATTTTTAAGTGAATGAGCATTCATTATAAGCTTCCAGGTTTTGAATTTTCTTTATCTAAAAATATTCTTCCTGTTTGTAGTACAGGATAATGCCTCTGCTTTTATATCTCTGAATTAAACTTAGGTACACTATGCTTGAAATGTATTGCCATGTAACTACTGTACTTAGTCTCGCCTTCCAACCTTTTAATCAAGACTGATAAAACTACTAACCTAGACTTTGTATTTTACATAGATAAGCAATATAGTTTTTTTTCCTCATTTTTTTTGGGTTCATTTCTCTTTTCTTCCTTTATACCTGTGCTACTTTCTTGGCAAATATGAACTTTTTTTTGGGTATCACTTCTTTGTTTTGGTTGCCATTTTTCCAATTAAGCCACTACAATAAATTATAGTTATCAGTCAAGACAGATTCCTAGATTTCTTTTTCAATAAACTTGAGTTTATTCTTATCATGATCTGCAGCCACCATCAATAGTTACAGATGAAGTATGTACTGCATGTGACTTCAATCGTCCAGGAAAAAATTGCCTAAGGAAGCTTGAATGGGTTTGGCGTGGAGAGACATACATGGCAAAGAGAAGGTCTACATTCCTTTCTCTATTTTTTGTAACACGTGACTGTTGCTCATGCATACTTTTGTTTGTCCTCCTTGATTATCTTATCAGTGATTACCATCATCTAAAGAGGCAACTTGAGTCTGAGCTTGTTGATAGCGTAACTGGGCAACTTGCGAAATCTTTCCTTGACCTACCTAAAGCAGAACAACAGATGAAGCTCAAAGAGCGTCTAAAGAAATATTGCCAAAAGGTAGTTTCTGACCTGCCACGTTTAGTTCAAATAATAATACATGCCTTTGACAGTTCTTACAGTAGCGTTTTCTTTCATTTGCAGGCATATAAAAGAGTACTTAACAAACCAGTTACTGAACTTCGAGAGGCAGGGATCTGTATGCGTGAAAACTCATTCTATATTGATACTGTTCGCAGGTAAACATCTTGGATTTTAAGTCATTGTTCTATTTGACAGTTTTGATCAACAATTTCTAGCTTGTTATTGAAAAGGAAGATGCACATTTTTCTTTGTCAATATTTAATGTTGACGAACTTATGTTGTATTATTCAAAATCATTTTCTCTTTTCTTTTGGCAAAAAGTTTTCGAGATAGAAGGTACGAATACAAAGGGCTCAACAAAGTTTGGAAGGGAAAGTTGTCTGAAGCAAAGTCTAGTGGAAATTCTATCAAAATCCAGGAAGCTCAGGTATCTCTTTCCCTCATATTTAACACTATCAACTTGTCATTGAAGTAGAAATGATCTCAGGTATCATCAATTCCCTTACTTTTCCAGGACATGGTGGTGCTCTATGATTCATTGCAACTAGCACACAAGTGTATTCTCAACTCCTTCTATGGATATGTCATGCGCAAGTATATTTCACGACCCCAATATGGTTTAGTTTCCCATCAGTCTTAAGAATCGTTATTGAACTATTGATATGTTTTGTCAAATTTCAATTTTCCAGGGGTGCAAGATGGTACTCAATGGAAATGGCAGGAGTTGTTACATACACTGGAGCAAAAATTATCCAGAACGCTCGCTTATTGGTTGAAAGAATTGGAAGGCCACTTGAATTAGACACCGATGGTATCTGGTGCGCCCTACCGGGGTCATTCCCAGAGAACTTCACTTTCAAGACGAAGTATGATTTTACTTGTAGATTCACATGGTTGCTTTTGAATCTCTTTCTCACAAGTTTGATGCTTCAATGTATGCAACTGTGTATTTTTTTTTATTAATAAAATTATCTGATTACCTATCAAAAAAATAATTTGGGAATGGTTACAAAACCTGTTTGCATTCACCAAAAGTTGTAAGCGCACCAATCTTCTTTCAATGTTCTTTCTGTTAGGTGCTAACTCTTTTGTGGATCATGTGTATCAGAGACCCAAAGAAGAAGTTGACGATATCATATCCTTGTGTTATGCTTAATGTAGATGTGGCTATAAACAATACTAATGATCAGTACCAGGTAAGCAATAAAACTCCGTTGGTTTGTCTTTAAACATACAACTGAACAATTCTAGCAAATTATATGCTAATTGCTCATTGCTATTCTTTTAGACGCTAAAAGATCCGGTCAATATGACCTATGCGACACATAGTGAATGCTCAATTGAATTCGAGGTGGATGGGCCCTATAAGGTGATTCATCTAGACTTCACTCACGAGATGACAATTAAATTATTAGTTGACCATTATCTATGATTTACTGGGCATTTTAAACTGGGTTTTGAATATTATTCATGTCTAGGCTATGATTCTTCCTGCTTCCAAGGAGGAAGGAATTCTGATTAAGAAGCGTTATGCAGTTTTTAATGATGATGGTACACTAGCAGAGCTGAAGGGTTTTGAGATCAAGCGTAGAGGTGAGCTAAAGCTCATCAAAGTTTTCCAGGTATATATTTTATCTGTGCCCATGCTGTAGTTTTCTTTAAGTGATAGATATTTCTTTTTTCCTCACATCACACATCTTGAGCTAATGGTTGATTTACTCAACATTCATCCATTTCTACCTCAAAACCTAAATTATAGTGGCATACTGGCACTTACCATGATGACTCTTTCTAGCATTTGTCGAGGTTGAACATTTTGTCACTTGAAAGAACAAGAGATTTGCATAAAACACTTTTCCCCAAATAATTGAGGCGAAAGAAGAAGTTGGAAAAATATAATGAAATGACCATGATATTCATTTTTCTTTTTCGTGCTTATAGAAATGGAAAGGTCTAGTCAAATAGATTTTTTTGGAAGGTGGATAAATTATTGTGCAAGAATGTCAACATAGGCTAGTGACGGTTGGTGTGGTGATTAAGAAATGGAAGAGAAATGCCAAAGATGCTCAATTGCACAAAACAAGATGGTTCCAGAGTTGTCAAAGGTCTTGGATTGAAGTCTCGCTTCCACCCATTTAATGAAATTATCCACATTCAGGCCTTGATAAGAGAGAATGAATCTCATCTGCACACAAAGGAGCGTGTCAAAGATAAGATACACGTGGCCCTCTCTAAAAGGTTATGCTGCTAGATTAATTGGCTTAACAAAGTGTATAAATAAATGATTTAGTATGCTTCAAATTGTTGGTATATCCAGCATACAGAAAGTTAAAACATAGCCATATGAGACAAAATATTAATGTGCGCTAAGTGCTATTTATTTTTTCGATTACATATTACCACTATATATAACCAGTGGACATGTCTATGCCTTTCCTTTGAATCCTTAAATAGAAATTTACAGAAGCATCTTTTCAAAGCTATTAATACTCAGGTGTCTCTTAGTAATATATGAATTCTAGAATATACCTGTCAGCTAGAACTGAGGTACAAAATCATGAGACCCGTTTGCTACTTTTTGAGCATTTAGTGGCTTAGCTTAAATATGTCCTACTCGAGTTTGCACACAGCTATATTCTTGTTCCATTGAACTTTACTCCTTTAGCTGTTCTATTATTTTGTCCGTTTACTTTAACTTGTCCAATAAGCATCAAGAAAGAATTTCGTTGGCAAAAATCCCTTAAATTTGTATTATTTTGCTATACAATTTTTTTTTCTCCCAATTTTTAGATAGATGCTATCATATACTTCCTCAGTTTTAATAAATGATTTGTAGCTTTGCTTCATGAGTAACCTGGAATGTCATTTTGCAGGCTGAGCTATTTGATAAGTTTCTGCATGGTTCAACTTTAGAAGAATGCTATTCTGCCGTTGCTTCTGTTGCAAACCATTGGCTTGATCTTCTTGATGTACGTTATAAGAGTCTTATCATAAGCTGTAATGTTCCCTAATTGAAACTGGCTAGAAAGTCTTGCAGCAATAGATATTGGTTCTGTTTGTCAAAACACTCTCATACTTGCCATCAATATAGAAAATACATGAGTTGCCTTAATTTTTTTTTAAAAAAAGTTTCTTTCTTGTATCATGAAATGTAGAATAGACTTTCTGTGCAAATGGTTAGTGCATAAAAATGCCACTAGTTTAGTAAATATTTCACATTTTCTGGAAGAGGGGGAAAAGTGACGTTCAATTTAGCTAGAGTTATATAAATATTTCCAAAATTGGCCATAGTTGCACAACTTAAAAATTTATTCTTCCTTTTGTCTCAGCAAAGCACGTCATAATTGCATAAGAGCTCAATATAATAATCAGTGACACTAATTGATTATAATTTCAGAATCAAGGGAAAGATGTAGCGGATAGTGAGTTGCTTGATTACATATCTGAATCAAGCACAATGAGCAAGTCCTTAGCAGACTATGGTGTACAAAAGTCATGTGCAGTGACCACAGCGAAGCGTCTTGCTGATTTCCTCGGGGATGCAATGGTAAAAGACAAAGGATTGCACTGCCAGTATGTAGTTGCATGTGAACCCAAGGTATGCAACTCGTGTTTAGTTAGTGCTAGATTTTTCTATTTTTATCATGAAGTAAAGTGGGGTATTAAATGACGGCCTGTGCTAAAATAAACATTAAGAGGTCTTCTGTTTTATGATTGTTTTTGTTTGACTGAGTTTTATATAACTGAAAGTGTCACCAGGAAGCAACCTTTGAGCGGTAGTCTGGATGCCGCCAATAAGATGTCGAAGTCTCCATTTGATATATTAATTTATTGGTCAATTACCTTTTCTACATAATTATAGGAAACAACTGTGATTTTGTAATTTTGTATGCTATTTCTGATTGTAAGTAAGAAAAAATGATAAGAAAATAGAATATATACAGACTGTAACTTGTCCAGAGTGTATGGATGGGAAGTTATGCTTCTGTTAGTGCCACACCTGTTACTCTTGCCCTTGAGGTAAAATAAAAGGGAGATGATCATCAGATTAGCTCCTTCGAATATTATATTGGAAAACATGACAATGACACCATTATGTCAAAACAATAAAATAGAAAAAGATCACAGTAGCTTGGCTTATTTTTTAAAAATGCATAGCAGAGACGGTCTACATATTACATTCTATACCAAATTGATTAGTGCTGGTTTGAATGGCTTACGAACTTGAGTGGCCACTACTTTACAAGAAGGGCATGAGCATTTTGGACCAAGTTGTCCACGTCCATGCATTGCCAGGCCCTTTTTAAAATTTCGCCTCCTGTATCGTTTAAGAATTGGCTTCTCCATCGTATGAAGATAATTACAATAGTGTTCATTCTGTAAAGTTTGAAGTCAACATGTTAAAGGATATTCTCTTGCTTTATTTATCTAATTGAAGATATCCAGTGAAGTGATGCATGTGCCAGAAGATGTCCTAGGACACGAACTATTGTCATTTGTTCATTGTTGCCAACCTTCCTCTCTAGGCATTAGTTAATTATATGGTTCTTGAGTAGTGCAACTTGATGTTGCTTGGATTCTTAGGTTTAAATGTAACATTGAGCAGGGAACCCCAGTAAGTGAGCGTGCTGTTCCGGTTGCCATTTTTGAAACCAATGCAGGTAAAATTCTCTACAAGTTTTCTGCAGATTTTTCTTCATGCATTTGTAACATACAAGAAGTGCTTATATGTGTTGGCTTTTTCAGAAATTATGAAGTTCTATGTGAAAAAGTGGTGTAAAATTTCATCAGACATTGGGATCCGCTCCATTATTGATTGGTCATACTACAAACAACGGCTTAGTTCAGCAATTCAGAAAATTATAACTATTCCTGCTGCAATGCAAAAGGTGGAGATACTGTTCCGTGCTGCTTAATAAAATAGTACTTCTTTTGGTTTTTAATACCAATTGTTTATTTATCAGGTTGCAAATCCTGTTCCAAGGGTTGTTCATCCTGATTGGTTGCATAAAAGGGTTCGTGAAAAGGAGGACAAATTTCGCCAGCGAAAATTGGTTGATATCTTCAGTGTGGAGAAAAGAGATGATGCAGTGAGTGCCAAAAATGATCTCGATTCCAATAATCACTTAATAGACGAGCATAATGTCAAAGACTTGGAAGACTTCAGGAGCAGTGGAAGAACTTCTCTTGTCAGGCCTCGACCTATTGTTCATGCCTATGGAATCAACAGTGAAAACAGTCGAAGCAAAACAAGTTTTCAAGTAGAAAGTCCAGAACAAATTGATTTTGGTGGAAATGGATGTATGGCCTCAAAGCACCCACTACAAAATGTTTTCATCAAAGAGAATGTTGACAGGAATGTCGATTATCAAGGATGGCTTGAATTAAGGAAGAGAAAGTGGAAAGAGACTCGAGAGAAAAGGAAGCGTCAAAGGTATGTTTTCTATTGACTGCAACTTATGATGTTGTTGTCCGATTGCTGCAGCTTCCTTCAGATTGTCTATTAGTTCTGCATCATTTCATGTTTCTCTATATTACTATCATTGGGTTTAGAGAAAGTTAAGGTGTTCTGAGTTAAAGTCAATGACCATCCAGACAATCACTACATTATTTTATTTTAGAGGTATCACCAATTCCTGATCAACCAATAAAGCTGATCAACTATTTTCGTCACTAATTCCCTCCTGTTCCGAGCTTTCCCAGACAACTCCCTTCTGAACTGCAGTGGTCTTTTAGATAGAGAACCAACTCCAAAGATGAAACTTATCCAAGAGATAAGTGAGGCCCCAACCTTTTCACGAGTATTGTATTCTTGAGAAGCATACAGGTTTCTTTATCTATTTTCTTTACTTCTCCAATATCAACCCCCTAAATCTTTATTTTCCTCTTTAATGGACTGTTAATTAGTAGCATCGTATATCAACATCGATGTGCACTTTGTTTGACTGGTGTTGACAGGACATACATGACTTTGGCAGGGTGGATAACTCAAGCACATTTAATCTGATGAATGGTGTTGCTGACAAGTGTAGTAGCATTGTCAATCACAAACAGCCTCAAGGAAAAACTGGGGTCAATTCCTATTTTGAGAGGCACGATTTAGCACTAATGCGCTCCCACTGGCAGGTGATGAAGTTCTCAAGCAGTTTAAAAGCAATTTTCTTTTACCTCTTAGATCTGTTTTCTGTATATATCCCTAAATGAGTGTCTAGCCTTGTCTTCTCATTGTGCCAGATTATCCAGCTTGTACCCAGTTCACAGCATGGCCATTATTTTGCTTGGGCAGTTATTAATGGAAACATGTGTAAAATTCCCATACTTGTCCCCAGATTATTTTACCTCAATTCTAAAGCTCCTGTAACGGAAGAATTCCCTGGAAGGCGTGTCAATAAGATTCTTCCCCATGGACGTCATAGCTACAATCTGATTGAGGTATATGATTGGATCGCAATAAAAGTAACCCAGTAGTTCTGGGGGGCAGTTCATGGGGAGGCAAGCATTTTCAGGTGCAAACATAATTATTTTATTTTCGTGCATTTTTTGTAAGGTTATAATTGATGAAGACCAATTTAAGGCCGAAAGCAAGAAATTAGCAGCTCACCTTGCAGATCCTGAAGTTGAGGTGAATATACCCTATTCACTTTCTATTGCAAAAATCTTTCATTCTTTTGAGTGATTTGAACAGTGGTAACTTGTAGACACTCAGGCAGTGCAGGTCTTCATTATCTTAAAACTTTTCCACTTTTCAAACAGTTATCTCTCTATGACTCAGTAACATTTATCTCATAAAATCTTTTTCCCTTGATATTCGATGCTATTTAAAAGAGGTTGATCTCGAAATGCATCTCATGGTGGAGTCACTTTATAATTATAGGAAAAGGGGCAATAACACCAGAGTCTTTCCTTCACTTGTCATTCTTTCTTGTATACCGAAGTCAAAAAATTGTACTATGAGAATGCTAAGTGGATTCTTTGGTCAGTTTATTGTTGCTCGTTTGCAATCTGATGGAACGTGAAAATGTGGAATCAACTTCTGTGCACTAACCTGATCTATACCCTATATGCTTCAAGGATAACACCTCTGCACTGGCACAACTTGTTTCCTTGTGGTATGAAATCTAATTATCAGTCCTCATAGTGGAAAGTAGAACATACGTTGAATACTTCAAAAATTTATACATCGTTTCAGCATCATGTACAAGTAGAGGGAAGGGATTATCCTCTACTTTCAAGCAACCTTTCTGATTCACCCAGACATGTTTTGCGACCTCGTTATCATCATGAATAGAACAGGTTACAGACCGCTACTGACATAGCTTGTATTGGTTTCTAAGGACCTTTCTGTTTTTGATCTTGTTGAAGACAATATTTTTAAATGATATACATGTGGCCCTCTCTAAACTTAAGTTTTTAGATTAAGTGGTTTAACGTGGTAAGCAAATGTCACGAGTTCAGGTCCATTCAATTAATAAAAAATTGTGCACATGTTAGGTATTGATAGGAAACATGAACCTCGTCTACGTGTGAGAGTGCATGTTGAAAACAATATTTAAATAATATACATGTGGCCTCCCTAACAGCTTAAGATTTTAAATCAAGTAATTCAACTAATATTTTAGTAGATGTAGCAATGAATTGAACAAGGACAATGCTACATGTACATTAGGATTACATAATGCCGCATGGTACTCCATCATTTGTCAGTTTAACGTACACTTAACTTTTTCATCCAATCTTTTCCCTTCATATCATTTCGGTCACTTCTGGCTGTTTTTGCCTGTACAAACAGCAAAATCCATTAAACAAAAAAATTTTGGGAAGAAGGATTAGTTTGTTTTTGTTATCGTTGTGATTCTTCATTTTGTCTCAGCTTTCTGCAACACAAAGAATTGTTCTTGATTATATCTTCTGCCTACATCTTAATAGCTATGAAACTCCGATTTTTGCGGAAAAAGCTCCAGTTGCTATCGGATTTTAAATGTCTAAAGTGAAACGAATTTGATGGACTGTTGTACAGGTCCTTTAAATGGATGACAGCTTACAACTCTTGCAGCAATTTTAGTTTTGTTGCATTCGGCCATACAAATTTTTACACATAATGACTTGACAACGTTCAACTTTGATCAGGGAATATATGAAACGAAAATTCCACTGGATTTTAATGCTATCCTCCAGATTGGTTGTGTCTGTAAAGTTGATAAGTCAGCGAAGAAACGAAATGTCCAAGATGGCTGGAGTCTGAGTGAACTGCATATGAAGACGACAACAGAATGCCCATATCTGGAACACTCAGTTTCCTATTTCTACTTGTATCAAAGGTAACGATATCTTCAATACAAAGGCTTGAAATTCTCTGGAATATGTAAGCCTAAACAACTCAACCAAGGTTAGATAGACAAACTGATAATCATCAAATGAGGTTTGCTAGAATATTCATTACTATTTAAAATGATGATACAATATTGCATTTTATAATTTGATTATACTTTATAAGTACCTTTGACCATACGATTGATAATTTCACTGCTTTGTATAGTTTAGCCCCCTGTTTGAGCCACATTATTTTTCTCATTCTCATTTTTCTACTCATTTTTAACCATACATTATTCAATAAAATAATATTTTTCATCACATCAATAACTTTTCTTTCATTTTCAACTACATATTTCTCATCACATCAACACAATATATAATTCTAACAATTAGCCCCTATTTGAGCCACATTATAATTTTTATTCTCATTCTTCTACTCATTTTCAACCACACATTTTTCAATAAAATAATATTTTCCATCACATCAATAACTTTTCATTCTTTTTCAACTACATATTCCCCATCACATCATACAAAAAAAATGCAGTTTTGGACTCAAAATGTGCACCAAACAAGGGCTTAACATGTTAGACCAAACATAAATACATTAAGGAATTCCTCTACGGAGAAACAGAATAAGAGCGATGAAGAACTCCAAGGAAAAAACACTTATTGTAGGTGTTATTAATTGAACTAAATAAGCCCAAGATTAGATATATTTTGTCAAATTTTTGAGATGACTCTAATTGGAACCATGGATTGCTCTTCCATGCAAGGAAACAAAATTCACATCTCTATAAGATATAGAAAACATCATTTATCAAGTTCATTTTTTTGTTGAATACATAAATACATTAAATTCTCCTCCCATGCATAAGCTTGTAGATTAGGCAGTTGTTTGATATGATATTAGTGTAGGCAAATGTCTTACATCAACTCTTGCTGTCCCTCACCGTAATAATTTTGGTGCTAGGTATTTGAGAAAAATAATCGAGACTGGTTTCATTGGGACGTGAAATACATGAATAGTTGTTACCTCATTTAAAAGCTTTGAAATGGTGTTCAATAGTTTCTGATTACAGTTAATAATGCTCTAACACCCATGCTGCTGGTTTCTGGTGAGCATGTGTAATGGTTACAAAATTCTTTTAACCTGATCACAAACTTCTCTTCCCTGCAAAAAGCTGAAAATAATGCACACCCTGAAGCATGGGATGATGGGAGAAAACGTGAAAAATATTTTCCTACAGAAGTACTTTCTGTCCAAGTAGTTCAATTTTGTTTGTGCTTACTAGCTTATCTAGCCCCCAGCTTAGTCAAATTGTCAGAAACACCAACCCAGTTGTTATTAAGAAAGTGAATTTGTTGATTGTGTTTTTATCATGTAACTAGTCAGTTTAATCCTGTTTGGGGTATTTTGATTAACATAATGAATCTTATTACAATTATGGAACTAACTAACAGCCCCCAAACAGATGAAAAATAGGTACAGCAAACAATAGTTATCAAGTGCACAAAGCCTGGCGAGGTGCTAGGACATGTTAAATCTGAAGTAGAAAAGATAATTTCACGCACTCATGATATTTTTAGGAAAAGTTATCATTTCAGTACTTCTCAATAACTTTTAGTTTTTCATCTTCATTGGACCAAGATCAGCACTCAAGTAATTTATTTGACAATTACCTGAATTCGATGTCACTTAACAACTGTAACACAAACAGTAATTCACATGAAGTAGACACAATTGCAAATTTTTTTTTTGGATAAAGCTTGCTTCTACGCACTCTGCTCTTATTAGTGTTTCACTGAAGGACCATGCTTTGATGCCAAAAAAAGGTTCCTTCACTGTGGTTCACTGCATTTAGGGCTCAGCTCCATGCCTAAGTGTGGATTTAACAAGTACCATTGAACATTTTGCATAGACTTGATATTTATGACTAACAGATACCAGATTAGAACAATTGACTTTAGTATAGGTTCTCGTTCCATTTGTTCAATATCTCGCTCACAATAGGCTCAAATTCTGAGGATTAACATTTATTCGTAGGTTTGGCATACGATTTTAATTGTTGTAATGCAGAATAGTATTACATTCACGTTTTTTTTTAAAATACTAATGTTTTAATTTTTTTCAGCATGTCTGATGGACGAGCCACGTACATTGGATATTTTCCTGCATCTAGCCAAATATTTGTTGTGGTTGTTAGTCCTTTCCAAAATAAGGAATTATCACCTCAAATACTAGAAAGACAATTCCGTGAAGCTTGCCAAGCAATATCCATTCAACCCCCAGGAGAAGGAATTAATTTCAAAGTATACTTGCTTTGTCCTAATGCATCATTGTTTTTTTAGCTGGGTAAGTTTTATCTTTATTTGTTTGTAACACATACTTTGTTCTCAAGGTCGATTATGTTGGTCATGTCAAGGATGCTCAAAGGAACTTACAGAGGACAATAATTGAATTCAGGTTTTCTAGTCACCTTCCTATCTGTCATTTAATTTGCCATACTTGAGTTGTCAATTCCGTAAATACTTCCACAGTTGGCCATATCATTAGCTCCTTACTGATAACACACCTGCACAACTTTCATCCTTAAGGAGACTTTATATGCATCTGCACCAAGTAAAATATTTATGTTTTTGAAACTTTCTTAACTAAAAGCATCGAAGGAACTTCTCTTGACTGCAAGAAACAAGGGAAAGACAGAAAGATTCAGAAATACCCTACACTTTCTCATTGTTCAGTCGAACGAAATTAGTTTGAGGTTACCAAGAAGAAAAGATGGACAACATATATGGAAAGGAAGAGTGGAAATATTTAACAAGATGAACACCTTCTACAACTCCTTCAACATTTTCTCTTTCAGTCAGATTCAAATATGGGTTTGCTATTGTTTGTTGTTCATCTTAGAATTTTTTCTATTCCTTCATTCGTGACAATTGAAGAACAGAAAAAGAGCTACCAAAAAATAAGAATATACAGATATGTAAGAAAGCTTTCTTGAAAAAATGGTATGGGAAAGTACCTATTAAATAGCGCTTATGAAAATAAAAGAATGCATGAAATAATGTATAGAAGAGGCACACCAGGTATACATACTGATTGAGAAGACACCCCTGTGGAGTTGGAAAACATCACTTACATTTGCATTTAATTTTTAACTGGCTAGCAGAAAACATGGACATTGTACGTGAGTATTCTACTATATGTACCAGAAGAAAAGCCTGAGACTATGACCTTCAGTGATTAAATAGAGGTCATGCATTGAGTTCTATAGGTGCAAAATATTAGTAATTTTTGAGATCTTATCATTTTGCACATGTCATTACCACTGTAAAAGTGATGTAAACGGCCCATATGTTTTTATTTTTTAAATGTTCCTTTAGTTATTGTCTTTAGGTAGGGAAGATCAAATCAATTTTCCTTGTTAGCATATAGAATAGCATTTCTTGTTTTTTATGGATGCAGGAACTAGAGCTTCATCATTCCTTGGTTACTTTTTGAAAAATAAACTGAATTTTTTTCCCTGATTCTTCAATTCAACTTTCGTATTCTTCGGATCAATAAATTCGTTCATCAGAATCAATTATTTGGCATTCAATGGAGAATCAATGAATTCTTGATTTCCTAAATTTTGCAGGTATTCTCAGAATTGACATGTTTTAAAGCTTTTTTTGGTTCAAGTTAATTCTGTTGCATCAAATAGGTCATTATTTAAGTTTTTCTTGGTTCAAGTTAATTCCGTTGCATCAAACAGTTGACCTATGACTAAGTTAAAGGACGGAGTGCCAGTAGTTACAAGACAGTGAAAGTAAATTGAACTTGTCCACGAATTGAATATTAGTTTGAGTTCCATGCAAAATCATCCGACACGAGATCTAGTTATGAGGCAAACTACAGGGTTCAAATGTTAGTCATGAAGAACTTTAACCTCCAATGTGGCTCATTTTAATTCAAATTGTATTAAATTATTATATTTTCGTTTCTGATCTTGTCTTTCTCTTTGCCAAACTTCGGGTCTATGTCTTACGTTACAAAATTCAGCACTCCACAATTTTTTTATTAATTTATAGTCGACATGATTTTTTATTTGCTTTCTGTATTGGGTTTGCAGACAATGGCATCATGGGCCTGTGATTGCTGTTATTGAGTCCCCTAATGTCCTGCTGATGAAGTCTGGCATACGAGTATTAGAAGATTTTCCTTGTGTTACCATCCCTCCTAATGCTCGTGATAGCCAATATCAGGTGATTTCGACATATCTGAATAAGCAGCGGCCATTGGTATGTGATTTTTAATTCTTTCTTGCATATGACGAAAACATTGCTGCATCGTCTCTTCTATAGGCTATTGGTTGGCAAGTAATGGCAGCAAGAATTGGAATTCAACGATGTGCCGTGTCCTCTCAATGGCTGAAAGAGAGAATTACACTTTCACGATATGCCCATGTTTACCCTCAATCTCAATTTCATTGTGATTAACATTGAATATATTCATCTGTTTTTAAGTGCTTAACAAACAAAAAAATGAGCAGGTTCCATTGGGAAATTTTGAGGCTGATTGGCTAATACAGACAGCAGATATCTTCTTCTCCAGAGCATTGCACGATCAGCAACAGGTCACTTTTTGTTGCTATATTATGACTATTTTGCCTAATGCTTTGAGTCTGCGGTAAAATGAATTAAAAAAAATAGCTTGTTTGCCTCACAATTCATGTCTTAGGTAATGCTTGCATGCTTAACAAACTGAGTAACTTTATCCTTCTTGATCCTTTCAGATTCTTTGGATATCTGATAATGGCATTCCAGACTTGGGAGGCATAAATGAAGAAGTGCCTTGTTCTATTGATGAGGTGTGTTCTGAGAAAACAGGACTCTTTTCTCTCTCTCTCTCTCTCAGCTATGGTCCTTTTTCTTCAACCATTATATTTTTTGAATCATTGGCATTTTGAAGAATACGTCTTCTTTAGTGATAAGATGTCCACGATTTACCATCTGTTTATTAAAGCAGGTCAATCAACCAGTTCTTGCTTATCCTGGTGCATATAGAAAAGTTACTGTGGAGCTTAAGGTCTAATATTTTTTTTCTTTTTTTTCCTCTCTCACCCTTTCCCTTTCCTCAATATCTGATGATTGTGAGTATTCTAATATTACTTTAGATACATCACCTGGCTGTCAATGCTCTTCTGAAAAGTAACCAAGTGAATGAAATGGAAGGAGGTTCTTTATTTGCTATGGACCAGGACATGAATCCTGCAGCACCTTTTTCTGATGATGGATATTGCTATGACGAGGCAACCTCGTGTGGACCTGCATTTCGCATCCTCAAACAGTTGATCCAAAGATGCCTTGCAGATGCAGTTACATCTGGAAATGTGTTTGCAGATGCTATGTTGCAGCATTTGTACCGATGGCTCTGCAGGTTGCTAAAAGCAATACTGGTTTTCAAAGTTTCACTTATTTCTTCCATAAATAATCACACCTTTGCAAACTATTCTGCAGCCCAAAATCTAAACTTCATGACCCCGCTCTTCATCGCACGCTTCATAAGGTATTTCCTTGTTGAGGAAATGTGACAATTGTTTATAAAGTGATAAAAGAGTATCACGGTGCACGTGAGTAGACACGCATCCTTTACATACTTCAGTCCAAGTTTCTCCTCTTTCCTTGTTATTTTTTTGGCATACAGTACTCAATTATCTAGTCATTCTCAAAAGTATTTCTATAGAGGCCTCTTTTATTCTGCAATGTGTTACTTTGTTAAGTAGATGCTTCAATGCCATAGAACACAGTCAACAGTTTCTACACATAACTTCATTCTTCATAGCTTTAAATCTGTTTTATATGAATTCTTACAACGGTCATCTGCATTGTCAGGTTATGCAAAAGGTGTTCGCACTGCTGATGTCTGAGTTTCGTAAATTAGGTGCATCAATCGTATTTGCAAGCTTCAAGAAAGTTATAATCAATACAGGAAAGTCAGATCTATCTGCAGCTAAAGCTTATTGTGATAGTATACTCAAAACTATACAAACTAGGTTTGTCTTTGCATTTTGATGAACACCTTATGGATAAGTAAATTATTTTCTGTTGGATTATCTACTCAAATTTGATATTTAACAGAGAATTGTTTGAGTGGATTGAGCTTGAGCCCTTGCAGTTTTGGTATTCCTTGCTTTTTATGGATCAGGTAGCTCTACATGTTTAACCTTTTCTTTTGTCTGTCCAATCACTTTCTTTAACTTGCTGCAATTAAATACACGAACACTTGGCTCCTGCTTTTTCAATCATGCCGTGAGAAAATATGCACATGCATAATGACATGCAATTCCACAAGTCATTTAACTAGTATGGGTTTCTCCTACGGGTATGGATCTAAGTGGACATGTCAATCGTCAAATATTAGGATCCAGATAAGCATTATTTAAGTGTCTTGAATTTGGATATGGGTACACAGAAATGTTCTAATCAAGTTGTGTTGTCATAGATATATGGTGTATTCAATTAGAAAGAAACATTAGATTCTTTGAAAATAGTACCTTCCCTTGTTTAATTTAAGGATAAAATAAATCTTCTTTGCTTCTTTATGATGCAAGGCTTCATGCGCATTTTATGGATCATAAAAGTCAGATATCCAGCATAACTGGATACTCTTTTTTTGTAATATTATATGTTGATCTCTAGTGACCTTTGTGGACCTCTTGTCCTCCTGAATTGCACACTGCTTTTTCTACACACAATTCTTTTTTTTCTATGAAAAGAACCTGGTTGCTTAAAATACATTCAGTAAAACTCGATGGTATGAGAAAAATAATACAATATATGTTCATATCTCAGGGGCTTGACATGGGTACATTATGATAGCTGAAGTTTCATAAAATAACATTGGCTCAAAAAAAATTTGAATGTGAGAGAACCATTAACTTAGATTGCTTATCTACGTGGATGAAGAAGAGCTTCCCTCGGGGGTGAATAAATTAAGTGATTAATTATCAAGAAAACAAACCCTTGAAATTAGTTGTACTCTGACATGCTTCCATAGTAACTAGCTTTGAGTATTCATTTATCTTCTTGTGCTCCCTGGATGTGATCTAGTGCCATAAGGTTAATAAAATGTGATACTAGTAGTGAAGTTAGGTATTAACAGCCTGGCATCCTTAAACAATGTGAGCATTGTCATGCTTGTGCTGCCTTACATTTTTTATTTTTTTTAAAGTTTATGAGAAACAAAATTTTACTTGTCAAAGAAAATATTTTTGATTTATGGAGGATAAAATATCCTCTATCCTCTAAATTAAAATCAAGAAGGAAGTACTTCTTTGGAATTGAGAACAACTACTCATAAAGGAACTCCCTTAAATTTCTTGCTAGTTGATGCCCATACCGAGCCACGAATTTTACCTTTCCCATAACGCAAAATAAACCTTGCTCTTTTCTTTAAAAAAATCTGCAATTTCTTTCCAACCATATTACTCAATAATATTTATCTATCGCATTCTGGGTCACTACGCCGTTTTTAAACCCAAAACTGACTTTCAAGGAATAAACTGATATGTCTCCTGACACCAAGCTAAATCTACTTCCGGTACTAATCTGCATGTTCTATTTTCTTTCTTATTAATCGAATGAAATGTGCATTCATGGCATCAAAGACCAAATGTTCATGTTGTTGGACTCCAAGACCTTTAATTTCTCTTTGGAGTGTATTGATAAACTAACTTCATTCATTTTGGCAAGAATTCATAACTTACTCTGGTTTAACATCCCCGGATAGCATGCTGTTAATTTGACTGGTGGGGCTTATTATGTAGGAGCTCTTACTCAGTGCAAGTCATGCTTTTCTTTTTCCTTGTTTGATTGCTTGGAGATGGTCAATTCTTCATCTTATTGATGGTTGACTGGGGTATAACATGAAGTCATTCATGTGTGCGTATATTGCATCATTGCATCTTTCTGATTAATTATTCTCTCTTTTTTTTTTCTTTTTCTTTTTTGCCTGGTAGTACAACTATGGTGGAATTCAAGCTAGATTAAAGGACAGATCAGCAGAAGAAAATTCAGAAGTAAATATTGAAAGCACCCCAGATGAATTTCGAGTAGAAATTGTCTCGAGCTGGAATATTGCAGAAAACTTACCCAAAGCAACTCAGGTAGCTCATCAGTCTATAATTTATTTTATTAGAGATAGCTTTTACGACTTGATCGCTGGAGGATCGAAATTTTGAATGTTCTTAGTGCCCGGAGGTTTCATTTGAATTTATAAACCTGTCCTCGAAGTCTCCATAAAGCATATAAGTTCCTGTCATTACTGGAATCATGAATTCTAAAGGCACAATTGCCACCTTTCTATAACCATCATCAAAATCACTATAAGCCTGTGTTGAAGGTAATATTTGAATGATATAAATGTGGTCTAATCTAATGGCTTAAGCTTTTAGATCAAATAGTTCAATATGGTACTAGAGCAGACAAAGGTGATGGGTTCAAGTCCGTCACCCACTTAAATTAAATTGTCTACGTATTTGGCTTTTAAAGGAAAAAATTAAACGTGTCTACACGTGAGGGGGCATGTTGAAGACAATATTTAAATAATATAAATGTGGCTCTATCTAACGGTTTAAACTTTTAGATTAAGTGGTTTAGCAGTCTGTAACATGAGGAAGAAATGTAGCTATGACTGCCTCCTTCAACCATTCTCCGGAACTCCATTACCATGAGAGCTCAATACCTATTAAAGAAAGCAACCATCATTGCTTCTCATGCCTGGAACCAGGATCACTATCGCAATAAAGTTACAGACATAAAATTCACCATCATCACTGCAACTAGAATCACAAACAGTTTTAAGATTAAAGAGTAAAAGAAGCATCCAATACTGCCAGATCTGAACCATTTGAGCCAATCTCAACTAGCCAATAATTATCAGACTCATTTCTCACAGACCACTGAATTCTGATCCGCGATGCTTCATATCTAATCCCATGGTCTTCTCTGATCGACTCTATTTGGGAATTTGTATAGCTAGATAGTAGGGTTTCACAAGGGATCCTGCCTGCTTAGGTAACTTCACTTAGGTAAATGAACCCCCTGTTTTCCAAATTGAAACCTCACAGCTAAGCATCATCTATGTGATGTTTTATGAGCGTTCTGCCTAATCAACTGTGAAATATTATTTTATACAGGATCATTTCATCTTGATTGTTTCTGAATTTATATATGAGCCGTGGAAGTATGCACGAGAACAAGCTGCAAGCCGAGCTCATACAATTGGCGACTTGTGCACTCCATCAATCACAGCTGCAACTGCAGAAATTCTTGAATCACAGATGAACACGTATCTGAAGAAAGAGGTATTAATTGAGAGTAACTTGCAATAATTTTAAATGTGTTTTATGAACTCTCTCTGACCAATTAAACTTGACTCAAGTAATTGTATGTCCTGCAGATTGGATCTTACTTCTCAGACAAACTTCTTAAAATTGTATGTGATCCAAGTCTTCACAAGAGTGACCATCCCATCTCAACTGGAAGTTCACAACCTTTTAACAATATTCATAAGGGGGATCCTGCTCTGGATTTCATCAAGTATATCTGTGCAGTTTTGGCTCTTGACCAAAATGTTCAGCATGAAGTTCTGGTATGTATATTTTTGCACATCCTAGGCATAGTAAATTTAATATTACTATTTTCTTATGAGGTGAGCTGTGCATCGTGTGCCTGTAAAGTTGGAGCTATGATGTCTAGTCCTGCCATCTTACTATAAATTATCAGCATTTTCAGATTGATCTCCGAATTTTTATAACATGAATGTTAATTTCATATGAAATTTTAAACAGATTGACTCTGAAAATTATGTCTCACTTCACTTATTTTTGATGGATGTGGGTAAGAGGATTCTTACTCATTGACTATTGATGCTAGTTAACTATAGCATTTACACTATTTTCCTTTTTAATGCTTAAATTTCCCAAGCTTATGATTTTCGGCGTTTTAGGATGTTATTACACTGTAGTTGTCTCTAAATTTTTTCAAGTTCTATCCGAATTCAATACCACAAGGAAATGATTCTATATTATTTGAAATCCTCATTTGTTTGCTCATTTGATAGTGTTTTTGTTGCACTCAGCTAAAGAGGTCTGATCCAACCAGTCATCTGAGAAATTTTATTCCTGCCTTGTATTTGTGCAGATCATGAGAAGGAATCTTTTAAAATTGGTCCGCATAAGGGAATTTGCTCCAGAGGCCGAATTTCAAAATTTATCAATGTCCTTAACTTTACCAAATATCATTTGCAGGTAAGTCGGAACTAATTTTTTTTTCAAGGAAAATTGTGAAAATAATGATTTTATATGGATTATTTTCTTTCGAAATAGCTTTAAATATGTGATTAGTCGTAAAATTTTACTTATTATCTGCTAATCCTCCCCACTCTATCCTGTTAGCAGTTACTGCAACGACTGCAGAGATCTAGATTTGTGCAGTGACAGGGCCTTAATTGCTCAGGAATGGCGTTGTGCTGTGCCTCAGTGTGGGCAACCATATGATCGCGAGGTGATGGAGAATGCTCTTCTTCAGATTATACGACAGAGAGAACGACTCTTCCATCTTCAGGACCTGGTGTGCCTCAAGTGCAATCAAATCAAAGCTGCACATTTATCTGAACACTGTGCATGTGCTGGATCATTTAGGTGCAAGGAAGATTCCTCTGAGTTCCACAACAAAATGCAAGTTTTCTTGAACGTAGCCGTGGATCAGAAATTTCAACTACTTGAAGAATGTGTGTCATGGATCTTAGAAGTCAGATGAAAGTGAGGATGAAATGTTTTTCCATCAAAAATTAAATGCATGATCGGGTTAGGTGATGGATCTTCTTCCGATTGCCAAATTCCACAGCTCCTCGAGGAGTTCAAAGCACAGAGCAGCTTGTAGTGTATATTTATGAGAAAGCCAGGATATATGTTGCAGAGGGGCGTTGAAATGGAGACCATATTCTTAAAATATGAGAGGTTAATCAATGAGTAGTTTTGGATGCATGATGATCACGTCAATTAACAAGAACAGTTTCTTCTTTCACCAGTGCGCGTGCTTTTGTTTGCTACACTGGTTTCAAGCTTGGGTGAAGGCGGTTGATTGTGGAATTTAGTCGAATCTTGTGACATGTATTATAATGCTTAGGTTGAATGACTATTTCATTTGCGTGTATAGGAGAACAGGGACGAGGCAATGCAAGATTAAAACTGGAGAAACATGAATTAACTTTGTTCTCTTGTCCATTACATGTCCCGTGCGGTTTAGATCGTAACTATTTTCTTGTTATTTTTTGTTTTACTTTTAGTTATCAACTTGTGCTTTTCGATTATTGTTCCACTTCCAAAACATAAATAAACAATTTTTTTGATGAATTAACAGTTCAGCAAAAACTCACTTTCTATCATTTGGAATGGAGAAAATAACATATTATTGGTTTATAAGGTTCTTGAGTTGAATGGTGGAACTAATTAGGTAATTGACAACTTAGCAAAAACTTATTGGTTTTTATCATTTCACTCATCGTGAAGAAGGATTGGAAGTCTGTGGACCAACTTACCATCAGAATAATGGGTTGGGGATTTATATTACAAAGATTAAGCTATTCGTACGTATTTGTTGATAGATTGATGACGTGGAAGTGTTATATCGGTTGGATATAGGGTTGTCCGTTGGTCGGTTTGGTTTCGTTCAGTTCGGTTCCAAAATTTTCGGGTATTTAATAAATGGAACTGTCGGGTCCAAATATAATTATGGAACCGTTCGAGTTCGGTTTCGTACCATAATTAAATTTTTTAACATTTACAGCAACACTACATAAATATAAGGGAAAAATTCATAAATCCTACTTTAAGTTTACCCTATTTCAAAAATAACAAAACATCTTTTACATTTCAAAAATCAGATTTTTGACTTATACGTACACACATATATATAATTAACCCACCCACCTCCACCACCCCCGCCGTTCTAACGATCGTCTGGCGCCCATTTCGGGGACTACTCCGATTCCGACGAGCGTTTCGACGACTGCTCCGATTCTAGTGAATATTCCGATGACCTTTCCTTCGTCAATTTATTCCGACGACTGCTCCGTTTTCGTCAGTTGTTCCAACTCCGACGAATATTCCGTCGACAACTCATATCACAAATCACAGTTCAGGTCACAAGTCATTGCTCAAGTCACAAATCACAACGCATTTTTGTTTGTTTATAATGATTAATAACATGATAAGGCTCATGTATCACATTTTTGTTAATATTCACGTGTTATTTTCAAATGGCCACAACACAGGTCATAGAATATATTGCATGTGGCTCACGATTTTGTTCATAGTCTCATGTTATTTTCAAATGGCCACAACACAGGTCACAAAATATTTTTGAACATGGCTCAGGTTCTTGTTGGTAGTCACATGTTTATTTCAAATGGCCACAACACAGGTCACAGAATATTTTTACACATGGATCGAGTTTTTGTTGATAGTCACAGCATAGGTCATATAATATTTTGCACATGACTCAGGTCACAGAATGTTACAACACATGGCTCATGCCACACTACAGGTCACAGCACATGTCTTATGTTACATCATAGGTCACAGCACATGGCTCAGGCTATACATCACCACCTCACCACCACCACCATCTTACCTGCCATAACCCTACTCCGCCGCTGCTACCACAGCCGGCAACTCAACACAACCACCATCACTAACGTCACCAACTAGTGGTGGCAAAAAAGCTC